>CAKNWT010253054.1:0-10262 GCA_932066315.1 Andricus coriarius | reverse complement strand
GGGGGGCGAAGCCCCTACTGGAGGGTTCGGGGGGGCGAAGCCCACCGACTGGAAAAAAACCAATCACATTGATTTAACTTTTAAAGAAAACCGAACACACGCGTGACAGAATTCAGAAATAAGGTTATAAAAGCCAGTAGCCTCTCCGCTGCTAGGTGCGCTATAGTTGCTCAAGTCAAAGTTGCGGGAAAATTTAAATTGCATAAATGAAAAATTACTTTTTTAATACAAATTACTAATAAAAATTTATAGTTTGCTCATAAAGAAATGTCATCAATTTGAAAAGACAAAATTTAATATTTCAAGTACTGATTAGTTTTTATAGCGTATATATTTCTGCATGGTAAGTCGCGAGACGAGGGTGCTTCAGTTGTCGCTGAAAACATCGACCCATTTCCGTCTTTATCTAACTATCTTCCTTTCACTTATTGTGAAAATGTGGAATGCTTATGAAAAGAGGCCTTTTCGTAAGCATTCCTCATTTCGTACGTTCTTTATTCGTATCGCTCGAAATGCGCCACATTACACACATATCATAAGTACGAAAACACGCCATTTTCATGATAGTGTTGTAAAAACATTTTTCTTAAATTTAATGCAGCTTTTTTTCACAGTGAAAATAAAAGATTTCCGGTTCAAAAAATATAAAACGACGCTATAATTTTCAAAACATAAATTGAAGAATCAATCAAGAAATTGAAAAAATTATATAATTTTAAGCAATTTTAAGCTAGATTCAATTAGGGTGGTCGGTGGACCGGGAATTTTTTAAGACCGGTCAATGACAGTGAATTTATTTCTTGACCGGAAATTTAACAAATCTTTAGAAGAAAAATCAGTCCAAGTTCGATTTCAACAGTTTTTCAATAATTAGTTGAATTGTTATATTTTTATTTTTAAGCGTACATTTTTGATTTAAAGAATTTTAAAATGCAATCTCGAAGACTTGAACAATTCAAAATTAAAAGTATTTGAAATTGGAATTTCTTGATAAAAATTTTTTTATTTGATTAACCGTAAATATAAATACATTAATTATTTTTAAAATCAAATTTTACTTCAGGTATTAAATTTAAGAATTTCCCGATTTTAATGGTGAAAAGTAAACTGACTAAATTCGAAAACCTTCGCCGTTAAAAAAATATAAACGTCCGATTGAAATTCTATAAACTATTTTCAATTTAAAAATATCTTTATAATGATAAATTCATAATTAAAGGCTTTCATACTAATATTGTTTCAGTCTAGAGTCTAAAGTATTCCATTTTCAACCCATTCAATTTCAATGGGTGCGAGTAGTTTTTAGCCATGCATTCAAAATAAATAATTTGAAACTAAATTGTTTGAAATAGAAAGCCTTGAAAGGTTAACATTTCAAAGATCTTCTCAACTTAGTAGAAAAAATTCGAATAATTTCAAGAGATACGTAGATATTTTGAAAAGATGCAAAATTAATTTAAACCTTGAAAATGTTATAAACAATTTAAACAAAGAGTGTGTGCCAACAATGCCCGGCTATTCGTACTGAAATTTTGGTCAAAATAACCACGGCCTTTTTTAAAACTAAATGTAGATTTTTTCAGATGACGATCAAAAAATGTAGAAGTTTTTTAGAAATTTTGAAAGGCTTTAAAACAGTAATAACATTTTCACAAGATTCCTAGGAATATTGAAAATGATTTTTTATTTTGAAAAGTTATTTCAAGAGAATATTTAAAACGATTTTAAAAGATTGACAAAATTGTCAAAATAGAATCTGGAAGTCTTAAGGACATTTTTTTTTAATTTTGCAGGATGTAAATAATTTTAAAAGATATTTAGAAGTTCTAACAAAAATTGTCAAAAGAATTTCAATTTAAAAAACTTTAAAACAACACCTAGATTTTTCAAAACTTTCAAACAAAATTTGGAAGCTTTTTAAGGATTTTTGAACTTTTGAAAATAAAAATAACGTAACTTCTAATTTAACCCTTTGCGGCCCACATTTTTCTATCAAACAAATTTTACTGTTATATTCACCTTAGTGGGTTTTCGGGATCGCTGATCACGAATCTAAAGTTAGATTTCCATAATACAAAATGGCGGATCCAATATGGCGGACAAGTTTTTTTAAAAGTTGTTTGCAAATCTGGCTGCGAATTCGTAATCAGCGACCCCAAAAACCCTGTAGTACCAAGTTTCATTCCAATTTATTCAATACGTCGTTCAAAACCGAATTCTTTCGTAAAAAGAGCGATTTTCAAAATTTGTTTATTTATAACTATTTATAATTTTAAGCAATACGTTCATCATTATTTTTAAACATTCCACAATGCTTCAAATACGATAACAAAAGGAAATTGTTGTTATTACTTTAAAAACATTGAATCTAGAGAAAAAAGTTGTGAATAAAGAAGGTGGTAATCTGGGTTACCTCTGCGCCGCAAAGGGTTAAGAAGTGTTTAGTTGAAAAAAAATTGATTGTTAAATTTTAAATGTTTGTAGCCTCAAATTTCTGAAAATAATATAATTTTGAAAGTTTTTTAATTTATGAATTCATTCCTTAATTTATGTTTTGAAAATAATAGCGTGGTTTTATATTTTTTAACCAGAAATCTTTAAAATGTTCAATTCATGAAAGTTTAAAATTAAATACGTTTTAAGCTTCAATTTAAAAACATTAAAATTCAAAAGAGTTCAATTTGGAATGGCCTAAAATAATTTGTGTGAATAGGGAGAAAACCGAGAAATCCCAACCATAATTCTTATCTGAAAATGGATGGAGCCCCTGTAAACAATTGAAAACTACAAACTCATTTGCAGCTTTCACTTATGGTTTTCAACTGTTTGGCAATGTTTTGATCTGATTTCTGATCAAAATTACCCTTCTTATTTATTGTGCATATAATTCAATTTCAACATTATCTATTGATTGTGAATTATATAAATATATTTTATTATTTACATATAACAGAATTTGCCAATTTATGGCTATATGTAGGTTAATTTTATCTTTATCAATTGATCGAAAACGTTCGATACGTATTGTATTTGCATTAAATATATGTAATTGTGATGGAATTCAATTGACCTAATTTGTGAATGTTAAAGACATATTTTATTATTTGTATATAACATCGATAAACAATAGAATATCATTGGAACATTGTCGTGATTTCATTTATTTTTAATAAAAAAGAATATACTAAAATTTTATAATTATTTTATTACTGTAAGATACCCTGATATAAACAAGAATCTAATCTGAGGAATAAATACAGAAAATAAGTGCTCAACTAATTTAGTAAAAAAAATTCACAGAAATCAGGTGTTTGCATAAGCTTTAAATTTAAATGACAATTCCATTAGTTGGATCGTACACAAATTTTAAGAAAATTCATGAGACCGGAAAAAGTGTTAGAAAGGAGTAAGGGTAAACTGACCTGACTCTGGCAAGCTTGGGACTCCTGGTTGCCGAGTTGCTCTGACGTCAAATTCTACACACAAAAGAACTACCAAAAAAAAGGTCAACGCTGTGTGTGTGTAATCCGTGTAAAACGGGCGACTGTGACCCTTATGGCAAATGCGACTTGTCATGTTCTTAGTTAAGACAGCAGAACTCGACACTCAAAACGCGCCAAACTCAAACTCCTTCAATATGTTTGATTGATATAAACGACTTATTTTGGCACTTAAAAAGAGGCTCAATATGTTAAACATCGTGCGATAACCAAATCCCTTTGAAATCTTTAAAAATAGGTTTAAAAAGTTGAAAAAATTCCGTTTTTCAAAGTTGCGCCTTTCTTGTGCACCCCAATGCTTATCCTAATAGCACAGAAGTCCTTGGAACGTTCCGGGGACGTGTAAAATATCCGCTCCCTTAGAACATTCCACTAGAACGTTCCGCTGGAACCTCAACGGGTCTTATCGTAATTGTCATTTTTAACAACAAATATCGATTTTTACATATCGCTCACGGTTAACGTGATATTTATTGTTAATAATAACAATATGGGTAGGTCACTCTCAGATCCGGGAACGTTCTCAAGGGATGGACATTTTATACGTTCTCTTGTTCTCCTGATAAGTTGTTCTCCTGAATAAGAGATTCTTTCATGGAACTTACATAAACCTTAAATTTCGTTTGAGATTTCTTGTTTCTGCTTCATTCGACGTGCAAACATGTACCTAAAAGAACAATAAATGGAGCAGAAGGAAGATACTAAAAAAAACTATGTTTATAAAGTTCCTTAAAGGAAGGTCTTATTTAGGAGGCCAAAACTGCATTTCTAATAGAGCAAGAGCATTGCATTTTGGTTTAAAATTTTAAGAAATTTAGCTTAATTTAACTTGTTTTTTGAAAAATTTCAACTGTGATCACAGGAACTAAGTTATTTTATGAAAACTAAAATGGAAAACTTTTTAGTCAAATTGTTTGTTAAAAAGAAGTTTTGACAGTCCAATTCTCAGCTCTAATCAACTTTCCTTTCCTAGTTCCATCACTTTGACCTCCCCGAAAATAGTACTGCAATCTAACAGGAGGTGTTTGGAAATCATTTGGATATCTTTGTGTCCACACCTTAGAATAATTGTTCTTTTGACCGCAATCTTGGTCCGCGATACGACTCAACAACCTCACAACTCCACTCTTACGTTCTTCAACTTTTTCAACCGCTCGACGTCACCTAGCAACCTTGCATAAAACAACCATATATGTATTTTTCTAACATTCGGCCATCCTTGAAAGATGTTTGGTCTCCAAGCATAACCGAAAATTAAATAATTGCATAACCATTACACAAGAAGCCAATTTGTCGCCCGAAAGTTATACTACGCCATGTCCCTCAACTGTTAAACTGAGAAAATGAGGTTCAAAGTTTAAACATAATATATTCTACAAAAACGTTGTCAAATGTCGAAATAAGTTTATCGGTCAACAATAATACATGATCAAGAAAATATTAACACTAATTCTAATACTATTATGAATGTATTTTAGCTGATGTGGAAAATTGATTTTGCACATGGCGTAATATGAGATTCAAAAAATTCATTTTTTCTCAGAACTATAGTACGCCATGTCCACAAAATATTTATAAATGAACTATTTATAATGAAATTCTTAAGTAAAAAGTTTAAGAGAATGATAGTTTACATTATTCTGTTGTATTACATACCTCGAGTTAAATGAATTATTCGAAAATTATTGACCTTTCGAGTAATATCCCGATGGTTACTTTTAAGGTTAAATATATTTTTGAAAATTGTTATTTCTCAAATTGAACTTAGGTTATCCATATAAAATATGCACTACGAATAGTTCAAAAATTTCAAAAAGTGGACATGGCGTAGGATAACTCTAGGGCGACGAATTGTTAATAAAAAAAATCATTTAATTTACTCGTTTTCCGTCTTTCTCTAACAAGTCTTTTGATTACAATTTTAAACATTCTCATCTTCTGCACTATAATCGCTGTTTACATCTTCTTTCAAACTCGGTCCGAAAATCTGAATTTGACTGACATGCGCAGTAGTTGGAGTATTTTTACCTTTACAATATAATTTACAAATTTTATACGTGCCCGACGGTAACTTTGCAATAATGGCACTTGGACCTTTCTTTCTAGACTGAAACTTAGTCGACTCACCTGTGGTTACAGTATTAGTTTTAACCAACACAATATCTCCTATTTCATATTTCATTGTAGTATTACGGTTCTTATGGTAACGATCTTTTGCTTTCTTTTGATCGATCGCAATCGCCTCTCGTATCTCATTTCTAATCTCTTCTGGATTTCTAAAACTCTCATAACTTTTCGTTATCATTCTAATATGACCGTCTTCATGACATGGTACAAAATCATATACAGCTTCAAACGGAGCATGACCCGTTGATATACAAACTGACGAATTTAAATCACATTCCAATTTCTTTACATCTTGATCTCACCTAAGTCCTTCATTGTCCAAAAGATTTGATTGTAAACCAGGTAAAATTGTCTGATTCAATCTCTCCACTTGCCCATTGGCTTGAGGATGTCTACTTGAAATTAACTGTCGTTTTCCGTGAGGAATAGAATGCAATTCCCCGGCTTCCTTTCCTACCATCCTTTTTGCTATTTAACATTCTAGACAAGATCCAATGTGCATTTTTACGTATCTTCGCATTCCTGGAAAATAAAAATGTTTCCTAATTCTCGCTGTCGTTCTATAAATTCCAAAATTTCTGGAAAAATCGTGATACTTGATTGATAGCGCTTTACGTATGGCTGTTGGCGCAACGTAAAATTGCTTATATTTATTTTTGTAATCGATTTTATACAATAAACCATCTCGTTCCTGTTCGGCTTTTTCTAGAATTTCCATTGTCCTGGCTAACTTTTCGCCAACTCTCTGGTACATCAAGATCTCATCTTCGCTCATCGAAATATTGAAAATCGTACCTGGTTTATCAAAAGAATTAGCCTCTTCTACAGGTGCCCTAGGTAATGCATCTACTTGTTGAATATTTTTACCTTTTCGATGGTGTATATCAAAATCAGCGAGAGAGCTGAGTGAACGAATAAATTATGGATTAGTTGTTTTTGATTTGTTAATAAAAAACAACGCTTTGCAGTCCGTGAAAATATGCCGAGTAGAAAAGTTTTTGATCGAGTCGTTGCCCACACTACAGCAAATAATTCTTGCTCACTAGAATGATATAATTTTTTCGCTACTGAGGGTTTTCTACTGATTGCGTAAATTAATTTCGGTTTCTCCCCCTCGTTTTGTTGAAACAACATCGCTCCTAACCCTGTTATCGATGCATCCGTATGCAATTCACTACGTTTTGCTAGCGTATTAAAAAGACCCCAAATAGGCTCCGAATTGATCAATGGCTTGATTTTCTGAATAGAAAATTCCTAAGCTTCGCTCTAGACAAACTTTACACCAAGTTTCATAAGTTCAATTAACGGATCCATTAAACACGAAAAGTTCGGAATAAAAAGTCTCGAAAAGTTTGCAAATCCTACAAACCTTCTTATATCATGCTCATTTTCTGGCTGAGGAAACTGTACAATTGCTCTGACGTGTTTTACACCTGGTTGCATTCCATCTTTTCCAATTACAAATCTTGGTTTAAATCAAGATGTCGTCAAAATAAGTAAGAGCTAAAGTAGCATCGTTTCGACCAAAAACCCTCTTAATTAATTTAGAAAAATAGAACGGGGCATTCACCAATCCGAACATTGCTCTCTCAAATTGACTTGTCTCATCCTGTGTTATAAAAGCCTTTTTTTCTTTTGCACTTTCCGTTAATGGAATATGTAGATAACTATGTGACAAATCTAAACTGGAAAAAATTTGGAGCCATGTAATTAGTCTAGACCATCATCGATATTTGAGAGAGGGAAGTTTGTTCGAACTTTGTTTGTTCGCCTTTGTAACCAAAAAGGACGGATTAACAAAGGGTGAATTTCTTTTTGCAGCTAAACCGACTCGTTTATATTCTCCTATAAGATCTCGCATTGTTTTACGTTCGGAAGAAATCAAATTTGGCTGGTAACACGTTATGAGTTTTCGTCGGTCCGGTTTCAAGGGTACGGTTTAAACGGTCGGTGGCGACGTTTTATTTTAAATGCGCAGACACACTCGTACCGGACAGTGTGTCTCGATAAGCCCTATCAAGTTTTGTCGCGTCCCGAAAAACCGGCCCGGCGAAAATGCTTAATGTGTCACCAGCCACGGCCTCGCAGAAAACGGTTCGGACCCTTCTTTTAAATGTATGTCCATTCCTAGATCATCTGTATTCCGATACATTTTTAGCAATTCATCGACGTTTAGAATTTAAAAGATCAGCAATCTCTTTCGATTCTCTCTCAGATAATGATTTGTTTGTTTGTACCTCTGATTTGGTAACCGCCTCAAGTCTAGGTTCCAATCCCGAAATTTCTTTTACTGTCAAAATTTTGTCCGCCAGAATTTTACTGAATACTAAGTATTTCGTTAACAGTTGGTCTCAACTCTTTAAGTTTTGACTCGATACTTGATTCTTTAGCAAACGGAAAATTATTTGCATGATGATAATTTATTTTATCATCGAATTTATAAAATGCAATATGAGGTAATTCAGTAAAAGCTCTACTGATGATTATATCATAATTAGTCGTATTATCTGGAACTACTCTGAAACAAATGTCATCAGCTGTGCACTCGTCAACTTTTATATTTGCCTTTATTATAGCTGGAGAACGCATCGTGACTTCAATGCTTCCAAAACCTATCAATTCATTTGGACGTTTTAAAAATTCAAAACCGTGATTAAGCATAACGGAAGCTTTTATAGTATACATCGAAGATCCATGATCTACCAGAGAATCGACAACCACACCACTAATTAAAATCTTCTTTAAATACTTTTTCTCCGATGGATCGCAATTTGAAGCAAAAATATTTATCTTACCTTCGTCGAGTTTCTTAGTCCTAGTGCAATCTTCTACGAAGTGACCTGTCTCGTTGCAACCAAAACATTTAATTTCGCGCTTCACAAGACATTCTTTTGCGTTGTGATCGGTCGCATTCCATCTAAAACACGCACGCCTTGCACTTGCACTCTCACTCGATTCTTTTTTCCAACTGCCTCCAACGTAGTTACTCCCATTTGAAGTCGCTGAAGAAATTTCCTTCTTATCCGGCATCAAACTCGAAGACAAATTTTTATCCTTCCTGTGATCAGCTGCTCCAAAATTCTCACGTATTGAAGAAAAACGCGGCTTTCTTGAATTCTCCAGATCCTCCAACATTAAAATATTTTGAAGGAGACTATCAAGATCGAAATGTGTTGCGGAATTTGATTGGTGGCATTTGAAACTGGGCTTCTTTGATCTACGGGTTGAACATGTTTATTCACCGGCTGTTGACTCTGTAGAGGATAAAAACTTCTTGATCGCCTACTATCTTGACCTTCCGTGTTCTTTTGATTTGACCAACCAAGCCAATCAGGTGATGTGGAAAGTTCGCCAGCTGCTGATCCATTTTCCAGCTGTTAATCCATTTTTATTATTCACGATTTTTTTTGTTTGTTAATTTTCACAGAACAGAATTCTGTTTCACACTTCTTTATTCACTATTCTCAGGCGAATTTAATTGATTGGCAAATTTTAAATACAAGTTTTAATAACACGCGAGAGAAATCGAGAACCTTTTTTATCATGACGTCAGGCATCACGTTCTTTTTTTTATTTAGCTTGGTGATCGGAATTTTTCCAGATTTTCCCGATTTTCGCCTTACTCCATAAATCTGATTTAGTGGAAATGGGCAACTATCCTACTTCTGACATTGTTAGAGTTCAAACTAAATTATAAATACGATCTCGAGTTAAGGCGTAGATTGACACAATGAAATTCCACACGTTAGAATAATTATGCATGTTTTAATTAACATTACGAGTACAATTAGTGCGATAAACCTTTTCGACCACTTGCCTAAACATTCGGCTCTTTTGCGCGCAATCTGGGTCCGCGATACGACTTAACAGTCTCACAATTCCATTCTTACGTTCTTGAAATTTTTCAACTGCTCCACGCCACCCAGCAATGACGACTATTCCAGAGTTGGGGGAGCCAATCAAGACAGAGTCAATGTGATGAACCGAGAGAATCTCATTACTTTTAAGTGGACGGATCGACTCAGGAACGACCTGCTGGAGTGCTATGATACCAGTATGGCACCTGAACGAAAAGGTTACATGGCGCGACTGCATACTCTGTGGTGAGAGAAACACCCAGTGCTCTCGGATTTCTCGCATAAACGTCTGCGAAACCGTGCCGAGGAACTCTGAAAAAGGGGTTATATAAGCGGAGCGCCTACTCAACCGCACCCAGGACAAGGTGGCAACAGAGAAAGAGAGACGACACTGAGACCAACCGCGAGCAGGCATCTAACAGAGGAAGAGCGATGCTTTAAGACCCGGAGAAACATCAACTGATCTGGATGACGAGCTTCGTGGAAATTTTTCCAAAGAATCCGACCTCTGGACTGTCAAGTATTGTGTGTATAATGCAGCGAGAGCTTTGGCAGATGCAAACCGTAAACCAAAACCAACGGTTGATCATAACAACAAAAGACGAATGCATCAACTTAGCACAAAGATAGGCTGGGCAAGGCAGTACGCGTCCCGTATTCAGTGTGTCATTGACTACATAACATCTGGCAGGACTTTCACTGCCAAGGTTCGACAGTTCGCGCGCGAACTGCGGATCCGTCATCACACACTCAACAAGTCAAAGCTACTGACCATCAG
>CAKNWT010253036.1:0-15864 GCA_932066315.1 Andricus coriarius | reverse complement strand
TATCTAATGGAATAATACAGATACCAAATTTTTGATTGCACCCATAGGAAGATCAGTTAAAGAACTTACAGAATCCATCATAATCCGAAAATCGATTTTTTGCCTAGTAGGTCCCTTTTCTCAGATCGCGTCACATATTATTAATTCTAATTATAACACATTGTTTAAACAATCACTATTATTAACATTGATGAACTGCCACTTCCATCTAATTGAAAATTGGACAACAAATGGAAAATTTGTGAAAAAACCCGCATCTTTCTAACTCCATTCTACGAGAATATTGCTAAAAACAATAATAAATTGTTTAAACAATTCATAAAAATATCTAATTATTAGTATAAAGTAATATTTTATGTATTAGAAACAATTTGCATTAAAGAAACCGCAAAAAAATCATAATTGGCGCCAAAAACTCGCAAAGCTCATTTTTTCACTTATGGGGTTTCTTTGGGACACTGTGAAACAGACTTATGGGGTGTATTTGAAAAGTGATATTTTATTCGTATTCTATGGCTAATTGTGAAGAGAAATGTTGATTTTCAACTCGATTGAGATAATATTGATGATTCTGAATAAGATGTACAAAAACGTATTTTTTTAAATGGAAAATGCATGTTAAACTTCATGCGGCTTGAGGCACCACTAAATATCATTTTTGTTTTCAAAACAAAAAAAATGGATTTATTTTTGGGCTTTATCGAACAAATTAGTGGGGTGTCCCCATAACAATTCGAAAAAAAATTTGTCGGACCACCCTAATGTACATATACGAAATAATTCATAATTCTTGGTTTAAGTAACTAAATAAAAATTAGCGCCAATGTCTGAATTTTTTTTTCATTGCATACTTTTAGCAACACAATCCATTAAAGTTTCATACAAGTCCGTGCATTGCTGTCAGGTTCTGAGCTTTTGCATTTTTAACGTCTAACGTGTCTCCTCTAGTAGCCTATAACAAACATTATAAATTTTCATAACTCAATTTTCTATGGGTAGTAAATATAGCAAATATCATAAGGTCAAATTCATGCAAGTCATAGCAAAGCGTAAGCGTGAGTGCACAACCAATGTATACATAGATACACTAGTAATAGATAATGATGGATGGCACATAAGAGAGTCTCCTTCGCACTCATGAATGTGACTGTTATAAACTTGGCCTTCCTGTATAATAATTTCTGAGGTAAATAAACATAATTTTCCTCCTTTCACGCTATTTTGAAGAGTAAATAGAGCGAAGTGATCCAAATGTGGTTAGTGTATAAAGTAGTAAAGATATTTCAACAACACATCAGTCCCTGTTCACCAAATTCTTCGAAAATCAGTGTTTAGTTCTCTATTATTGTCTCCATCTAGAAAAAAGTGAAGTCTGTCCACATTCTAATTCTTGCATTCTCGGCTTTCTTCAGTTTAAAATGTAAGTGTAGTATATGATATTAATATTGCAAAGGTACCAATTGTCGAGGAATCAAAACAGCTTCAAACTTTGGCATCGCCTTTTTCACAAACGATAATACTATACACTGAGAAAAAAATTACTGAATTAAAAAAATTTACTTGATTCGAAGAAATAATCGTACTGAATACGTCCCATAAAACATTTATTTAATACAAAGAAATGGTTTTATCTAAAATGAAATCTTAACTAAGCTTAAAAACGCTATTTATTGGTTGAAAGAAATAAGAGATTTGTGTTAAAAAAGTATGTAATTAATACAGTCAAATGTGATTTTATACCAAGAAAATATTTCATTCAAAATGATTAAAGCCCATCGGCTGAAGTAAAAGTTTTTCTTTATTTGAAAATGTGATTCCTTGGTTCAAAGAAGCGTACTCTAAGTTTTACCACATATTTCTTGGAAACAAGGAAATGGGTTTTTAATATGAGTAAATATGTTCGTGATCCTAAGATGCAATATTGGGATTTGAAATCTTGGGTGCGCTAATGTCGCGAACTCGCGATTCAAGGTGGAATTTTTAAGATACATTTTAATTTGTGCTTTAAAAAAATTTTTATTTTGTTTTTGTAGTTTTAAATAATTGGAGAATACAAAAAATAAAGATTTATCGGGAACTAGGTGTTGCATGTGAAATTTTCATCGCATAGAGTGAAAAAACACATTTCCTGTTAAAAATATTGATGTCAAAAAAAAAATTATTTTGCTGTCATTAAGTTTCAACACATTATACGCTTTAATGAACTTTAATTGACGGATACAGCAAAATATTTGATTCAAAATATGCAAAATATATTAATTACATTGGAAACTGGATTTGTGCACGGTTTCGATCATGGCCTTGGACGCAAAATCCAGGTATTCCGAACGTAAACAGGCAGGGCCGCAGGAACGATTTCTGTTGGACTTGGAAGATGATGCTGTTTGTCACGATTTACTGAACACATCCTCCCTTCTCGGCCCCGCGGCGCAAATTGAATTTACTGAAGTCCAAGTTCCAGTGTATAGACAATCAGAAATTAAATACGAATTCAAACCTAACTTTTAGGTTATAACTTTTCAGATAGTAAATATTTCATGTGTTAGATTGATACAATTTATTTTTAGATCATTTTTATGTTAAGATAAGTTAATTAAAGTTTATAATATTTTGAAACTTATGTAATATTCTACAATAATGTTTTTTTTTTGTTGCAAAAACGGGTTTAACCTAAAACGTGCTTTTTCACTTTATACGATGAAAATATCACATTTAACAATTAGTTTCCGATAAATCTTAATTGTTTTAATTCACTACTCGTTTTAAACTATGCAAAACAATCACAAAGTTGTTTTCAAGTACAAATCAAGATACATCTAAAAAATTCTACCTGATTTCGCGAGGTCACATGTTGGCCGCTGACCTAAAAAAATACCACCATTGTTCGAAAAATTTGAATAGTTGAAATACCAAATTTTAAATCTAGCATTTCTTGAGAAGCTTAATGTAATAATAATTACAAGGTATTTGAATATTAAAATTTATTTTTATTTTCACGGAGAAACAAACATTCTCAAAATATTTTAAGCACAGTCAGTACTGATGGTCAGAACATTGAAAGCATAGGAGTATCAGGTGACATACCTGGATCATTACATGTTTTTTATAACACATGCATGATTTCAGTCCTTTTCGACGCCTATGAAGCTGGGCTAAAGCTCTACTTTTTACTCCCTAGGGTCTGAAAAGTGTCGTCAGAGGTGAACAATGAAAATTATATGTCTATGAGCTCGCATTTTACTATTATCAGCCAATTCACCGTAAAAACTGCGAGGAAATTTTGGTTGCAGATAATAGAATTTTGCGGTCATTTATGGAAAGTTACCATATATAATTGATCAAATTACCTTAAGTTATCGGGAAATTTATGGAAATTTTTAAAAATGAATTTTGGGTAATTTAGAGTGGGTTACCATATTTACTTGTAAAATTACCATACATGACCGAAAATATAAGTGAAGTTAATACAAACGACTTCTTACACTAAGAAAAATGAATAGTTGGGGCTACTACCTTTTTACTAGTAAAGCATTCATTGGTTCTTACAACTATTTAGTTAGTAACACTGACTGAGCAAGTAGTCGGTTTAGGAAGCCGTTTGAAGTAATCGTGACTAGTTTACGTTAGTAACGTATTAGTAGTCAGATTGACTAATAAAATAGTAATCTGTACTACTAATTGATTTCTCTAACAAATTAAAGTAGGTGGCGTACCTATTTTATTTGCCACCTTGGTTGGTACAATTGAGAATGCGACAAAGGTATGTGCGACATAGGGAGAACGTTTAGACATGGCCGTCCTAACTCGCTGCTCACTTGATGTCTTTAGGATTCGGAGATTATATCGAAGTATTTGAAGGTGTGTGTAAGAAATTGTAAAATCAAACGAGTTTTAAGTTTCACTGGAAATCCTAACCTACAAAGTGCATATGAAATTAGAAAGATCCCAGTGGGCATAGGGACATATTTTTTTCAAAACGTCTTATCAGCCGAACTGACATTTAACTGATATCAGCGTCCCTAAGATGTCCCGAGAAAAAGATGCCCGCGTGCCCATTGGGATCTTTTTCATTCAGATTTCGATATAGTGACAGATATTTTAATTGGTCCCTATATAAAAAAAGAAAATAGTTATACTTACAAATGTCGTTACAGATAGTCGTTTTGACAAACTAAAATAGTGAGTCTACCTAATTAGATAATAACGGCAACTACTTGTTCCCCAACTAACAACAATAGTTCTCACAACTAACTAAAAAGCAGTACTATTATTTGCTAACTAAAATAGTTGTCCCAGCAATTTTATTAGTTGTCCCAACTAACCATTTTTCAGTGTAGGGTAAGGAGGAGCAGCGCCGACCAGTTAACAGTCAATGATTTTTTTAAAGTTAACAAGATGTAGAAATTGATCCATTCTTTACTCATTTCGAGTCCTACATTATTGTATATTATATTTCTATAAGTATTAATTATATGAATGAAACAATGATTTAATCATTCATTTATTTCTAACAAGCTGTATTTCGTCGGCTTTGCCCCACACCGGAGGGCAAAGCCGACCTCAGCTTTTTATAAAAATCAAAATATTTGAAAACGGGAAAACATGATGGTTCGCGTCTGTGGTATTTTATGTACCGAAAAAATTACCTTTAAAAATATCCAACAAGAAGCAGAGCTGCATTTAAGAAAAAATTGAATATTCTTATTTTCAATCCCGTATTCGTTGACATTTCACCAGAGACGGACTACGGGCAAAGGTTTTTACCGTACCGACCGGATTGAAAATAAGAATATTCAATAGTTTCTTGCATGCAGCCCTGAAGATAAGTTGCTGTTCTACATTACCGATCACTTATCATGACCTAAGCACTTTGAAACTATTATTTTCGTCGGCCTTGCCCCCATGGTGAGGCCTCAATTATTTACGATATTTAATATACTTTGGACTTGAATTACGTTCAATTATTATAATGAAATAATGTGATATTGTTTTATCTGACAAAATAACAAATTTTTATACTGTAAGTATTGCCATAAATGTTGAAAACTTTATATTTCTGCCAGCTAATCTTCCATTCTTTCATTGTCAAAACTGTTTTCTGCATAATTTTCCTTTTACAAACGTCAATTTTCAAGCTTTTAGTAAGTAACACTATCTCTTTAATAAAATAGATTTATTTAATGCAAAGAAGAATTAAAATTGTTAAATAATAGGGATGTTATAAGCAAAGTCGCCTTTACCCCACCGGTCGTCGCTGCCCCTCCCTACCCTACGTATCTTTGTTATTATTACTACGTACACTCATTGGATCAAATGTATGATCAAAGCCCATCTTTTATAATAAGAAGTATTTTTCACATTCGATTCTTTGATTATATTATATAACATAGATATTCACGTAGTGATTTACATATAAAATTTGATCGTTTATAGTGTTACTATAAGTTAACTGCAAATTTATATTAAAATTAATGAACCAAACAATATTGTCTCTGTATGTATTACATGTTTGGAGAAATTTACGCACAACATTTATACAAAATGTTATTTTATTTTTTATACATAATATATCTATCTCAAGAATGTTAAGATCATTTGAGCCACTGGATAGTGTAAGGGAATATAAAATTAACATGGCTATTCCGGTTGGCCCCTGTTGTCTTTAAAATGATTTTGAAAATTAAATTTTTGAAACATATGGCCATGAAATGTCCTACAAAGCCATATGTTTCAAAAATTTAATTTTCAAAATCGTTGTTAAAGATAACAGGGGCCAACCGAAACGGCCATGTGAATTTTATATGCCCTTATACTATCCAGCGGCTCATTTTAAGATGCAATGAAAGAGAGAACGGTTAAAAATTACAGACATAATCTATCTAGCCAAGAGCGCGTCCTTTGACATAAATAGCGGACTCACCGTCCAATTGAAACCTCGATCAAATCCTTTTCAATATTTAGATGATTCCACATAGGAAAGATAGGGTTACTTCATCTTTCTGTACTTTAGCACAACCTTTTGCACTTCAGTGCCGCCGATTACCACTGAACAACCATGCTTTGTCCGCTACGAACGCGATCGAGAAGCGAGGAGTGCGTAATTGCTAACTGCACAATTCTCTTGTTCACGATAACTTATATTTCTGTTACCATTTAGGAATTTTAGGAAACTGTTTGTAATTTTCAGATACCGTTTCCGAAGTTTAATGAAAATTCAGTACATTTACTATAAAATGTATTGAATCTCGTTATCAGCAACCTAATTTCGTAAATTTCAGTTACTTTAGTATCTTAAATATTTCGGAATTTTCCGAACCTGTCTAATAGTGTAAAGGTAGCATCCTCATAACGTAGTTTGGATGTATCCTTTAGGATTGGTAGAGTAGAAAGATGATTTCCATAGAATGCATTCGATAACTGATATATTTCCTGACTTATTATGGGAATTCTAAGCTTTGAGTGCAGTTCTACAATTTTAGTTTTTCTCTTGGCATAGATCTTCAACTTTATTGAAACAATAAGAAGGCAATATTGTAAAACTTGTAAATAGCCGATGTCACCTTCATAAGCATAGCGTATTTACAAGTCATTACTTCAAAATAAATAGATTAGAATTATATAACACTTGCGCAGCTGAAGTCACTAAAGAATTAGTTAATATTTTCATTAGTTGAACGTAACAAAATATACTTGTATCGCATCGCTCAGATAATTCCATTTTACACGAAATCAATATTAAATTAGCAGTAATTCTCGATTCTTAATAATAAAACATGATACCTTCTTACAATTAATCAAAAATAAAAATAAATTTCAAGTCGAAAAGTTCAATTACGTAAATAACTGACAGACCTAACCTACAATCAACTGTACTCACATTAAGTTTCTACCATTCATGGCAAATTTTGGAAAGAGTTTCACATGTACGTTGCACTTTAATCATAAAAAGCAATTCAATCAAGCACGCTGCTATACCGACCTGTATATTATATTTAATATAAAGTGTGCAGCTATTCATATTTTAATGTACATGGCATTTCAACCACCGTGCATGCAAATGACTTCATATACATTTGAATTAAATTTAATACAGATGTTTCTAACAATGTAAACACGTATATGAATTTTAGTATACGCAGAAACTATGAAATTCATATACGTGAAAGAAACTTACTGTACACTTAATAAATTTATTTTTAACTTATTCTGAAAGTATCCCAGGTTAGCATCCAGTGTCACGTATGCAAAAACTGGGCTCATGAATTGTGTGTTGTGAATTGGCAATCGAAAATTTTCGTCTGTATTCATTGGGAAAGTGACGTTGAATAAGTCTCTAAGCATATCAGTTGTCTAAACATTTATATTGTTTTGTTTCTACGTACTTTGAGTTCCCTTCTAATCCGGCATATGTTGCAGGAGATGAAATTTTAAACTTGTTGGAAATAACCTTGAATTCTTTGGAATTCATCATAAATACTTTCGAGTTCCAAAGAATTCAAGCGCGAGTTCTGTCACACTCTTCGTCCTTTCCAAGTTTCCGGAGGGGCTTGGGGAATACATATATAGAAATGAAGCATAACCTCCATCTGTCACAAAGGTCACCCTATCATTTTCTGTTCTGGCATAGTATTTGCTGGAGATGAATTGATAAACTTCTTGGAATTATTTTTTAATTTTTTGGAATTTTTTTAAATTCTGCCAACAAAGAAATTACGCTGAGGATAAAATATAGCGGAAGAGAAAATTAAAATCCGTCATATTTTGCCGGAAGTGAAATGCAGATAGGCTATACATATGTAATGAACTGTGCGTTATTGTGTAATAATGACGCGATTTAAAAAAAAATTATAACAATTTGAGACGATATTTTTACATTACATCCAACATAATTCAATACGCACTTTTTTATCGGTTATTTATGAATAAGGAAAGGTATGTCGTTGCGTGTGTAAGACAAAGCAGCATATCAAATATTTATCACCCAACAGTCACGTTTCAAGATTTCAGTTTATATGAACAATATGTGCTACCATATGATATGTAATAATACAAGATACTACAATAGCAGTTATGTTATTGCGCCTTTATGACAAACCATTAGACACCACACTGATAGAAATGAATAAGTGGTACAACAATATTTATGATTAAATTAGCTCTATTTTATTGCTGGTATAGATACAGCCATACAGTATGTCTGTTTTGGCCATCCGATTCTTGTTGCTTACGAAAGTAGACGCGCAGGCGCGATCAAGATGGACCTGTTGTGAACTAAACAAAGCGAGTCGGGTAAATCAGTCATACAAAGGGTATTGCTAAACGACAACATTTCAGAGATAGTTCCCTCAAGCAAATGTTTAATAGAATTACACATTTCATACAATAGCAACACAAATATTACATTTTTGTACCATAAATATAAGTAACTTGTAGTTACCATATTTCAGTAAGTGCATTTCCTACTCTTTATCATTGAAGTACACGTATTATATTATAAATATACTCGTAATTTTTCAACCAACGATCATATGGTTAAATCAACATTATTATTTCTATCAGTGCAGCTTCCAGAAGTTCATTTTAATTTTTTTTATTCACACACTGAAAGAAAGGATTTGCCGGTACTCCCATACTGAGGGTTAGGTCACCCATGTAAAAAGGCCCTCACCCCTGTTGCACACGATATTTTTTATAAAAAAAAGCATAATTCCTTACACAATTGGAACATGGGCACGGTTTCTGTTTATATGTATCAGGACGAATTCTGGAAATTCTTCGATACTATAAATTATCGAAAAATTTTAAAGTCTGAAAATTTATGGTAATTTTATCAATTTAAATTTAATTTCTAAAATTTTACAAGTGTGCAAACATTTTTGGATGCTATTAATTTATGGAAATTTACGGCAATTTAAAGTATCCAAAAAGTTTATGTAATTTATAGTAATTTATTGGTGATTTATGGTAACTTACTGCTTCGATTTGGTCCAATCAATCAAACAATCCTATCAAAGCGATAAACTGATCGCTTGACGACCACTTTTCGTGAGCCCGAAATGTGAACTCATACATGTATAATTTTCTGTAGTCACCTTTGACGTCACACTTTTGCTCTACCTGACGTTTAGCTCCGCTTTACAGGCATCTAAAATGGCTGAAATCATGCTTGTGTGATAACTATTATATTATGCACCAAGGGGTATAGTGGGACTTTTTCGGCGAGCGTAATTTTTTCAGTACGAGTCGCAAGTCAGCAAGCATGAGCCGAAGACGACTATACTCCAAAAATACGCAAGGCGTACAAAGTCCACTCACTGGAACACAGGCGCAGTTTCTGCTTATGTGGAAAACTTTTTAAAACTTTATTTATATTTTAATATGGATCCAGGAAATTTTTTTAATGTTGGGTGATTACGGGAACTTTGGAAATTGATGGTAAATTTATAAAATACCAACAATTTTTAATTGTTGAAAATTTACTGAAATTGAGAGTATTTAGTACGATTAACTGATCGTTTGACGATCCCTTTTTCGGAGCCAAAAATTTAAACTCATGCGTATAATTCTCATTATTCACCTCTGACATCACTCTTTTGCTCCATGTGACGTCAACATGCTCGAAAAGCACTACTTCAGCCCCGCTTCAGAAGCATCGACAAGGGCGGTAATCATGCATGAGTTATAAAAAGATATTTAATTACCTTTACCATGTAATCTATAAGACACATCGTAAGTATTAATAATTCTAAGAGTACTATGGATAATAAACGTAGAATATATGAGAAATGTTGAAAATGTGTTTGAAAGGCTGAACAGAAAGTATGTTACTACTTATAGGGGTAAATGAGGATTATGTAAGACATACAATTGAGACTTTCTTAACGTATTCACACATAGAAAAAATGTTGGTATACTACACGTACTTGCTATAGTACATTAGCTGTACTATAAACTCGGGGCAACAGCTACGCCGATTTGAGGCGAGGATTTGCGATAAAGTAAGGGCCAACCGTTATCCCTCAAATGTGGTACGGCTCCTACCCCGAAATAGAGGCAGCAGTCGTACGGTACAAATCTGCCATCCAAATAGGTCCCCAGTCTTCCTAATTTCAAAGT
The DNA here is from genome assembly GCA_932066315.1 of Andricus coriarius. Classification (NCBI taxonomy): domain Eukaryota; kingdom Metazoa; phylum Arthropoda; class Insecta; order Hymenoptera; family Cynipidae; genus Andricus; species Andricus coriarius. Next base: position 5,748 of record CAKNWT010253036.1, on the reverse strand, counting down.
TATATTATTTATTTGTTTATCTAGTTCGCAAAATTATTTTTTATTCCGTGATTTAATCTCACTTTTCTAAGGGAAATTGTAATTTCAATATCAGATATTATAACTTTTCGAGATCATGGATACTGTATCTGTTCTGCAATAAGAGAGAAATTAGGAAAGAAAACCATACATTTGTTTAATTAAATTAATCTTTTCAAACAAAAATTAAGTGAATGTATGTTATCTCTGATTTGATTGAAGAGAAAACTAAGATATTTATTGTTTTTTATAACAAACATTCTATGATACGAATTTGAATTTAGGAACAGTTTGGACGGCAGAAGTCTAGAATAAAATGTTCAAAAAGATCTATATACATATTTCATTAGATTCAATAATGAAATTCACAATTAATCTTGAAAATCAGTGGACAATTTTTAATTAATAACCGATTTGTACTCCTTTTTACAACAAGCAGAAATCCATTTTTAAGAAACGAAATATATTGATCCTTTTTCGCGAGAATACATTATTATTATAGTTTTTTCTGAAAAGAAAGAGATCGTACTCACAGGAGGTACTTTCATTTCATTACTTTTATCAATTTTGTTTCAGATTTAACACAGTAAAAACTCTGGAATAAATTTTGTTGCACCTAATTTTAAGATGGGGTTCCATCTCGCTTGGAGTTGGGGTACGAAAGTGTTGCTCATTGTTTTTGCCGCAAAACTGTAAAAACAATTGACAGCAGGTGACGTTTCGTACCCCAAGTCCGAGGGAAACGATACCTTTTATAGTGGTACCATTCACACTATCAAGACTAATTTTTGTTGCAGGGAAATGGTTATCTGAAATTAGCGTTGGATTCACCCTTTGTTTTTTCTGTGAAAGGAAAAGAATACCAAATATGTAAAAAAGGTTTTTTATTAGAACTGTCTATCATGCCGGGATTTTCCGTAAGACTAACCCTAAGCTCTATTTTTCAATTTTATTATAAAAGAACGAACTTATGGATTAAATTGAGAGTTATACATAGGACTTCGATAAAACAAAATAGTTGCTCCTGATGTAAACAATGGAATCTTTATTAACGTTTTTATTCTGTATTTAAATCTAAAATAATTTTGCAGTTAGGATAAATAAGTGGTACATATTTTATAACAATAAATTTTTAAGTAAATTGTAGCCCATAACGCGTAGCAATAAAATAAGTTTTATTTTTAATGACAGATAAAGCTGGAGAAATTCTTCGTAATTTTTTCTATCACTAATTTGTTTCCACTATTAATATCAACAATATAAGTATGATGATGGAAACTTCAAGTCATTTCTGGAAAAACATTTACACATTTACGTGTCTGTCATCTACATATGCATTGTCAGCCATTTTTGTAACCTCACTCCTGCCTGGTATAATACTATTCCCGAAATCATCAACAATGGTAGTACTTTGCTATTCGTACAACACTTACGCGTTAGAAATGCGTCTGTTGTCACAAAACAGGGCAGCAGGTCTCCCATATGAAATTATAAGATTTGGCCCTGTGTTGGACGGTGCTGTTGTACCTATTGGAATACGTCTGGTGTATCCAAAAATTTTCCGTACAATTATTTATTAATTCAGACCACATTAAAGCCATTCGGTTCTATATCATAACACATGACGTAGCTTGAGTAATATACATCAGAATATCAAATATTCGTAACTCAACAATCACATTTCGACGTAGAAAAAGCTAGGCTTTGTTTTGAGCCAAATATTCAGCTTTTTGAGAAGCAGTAACAGCTAGCCAAAAAGTTTTTAAATTGAGATTTTACAAAGAAGCCTCAAATTAAGTCTGAATACTCCCCTCAATTGAGACTGATTTCTGATTTCATTTGAGACCTATATTTGAAACTCAGGTAACACGTTAAAAACAATTGCCAATTTGCCTTGCAATCTAGATTTAAAACTTTTCAGAAAATTTAGGACTCAATCATTAGATACAAGCTTCCAGAAGTACATTTTAATGTATCTTCCATGAAAATACATTTTATTGCCTCTACCATGTAATCTATAACACACATTGTAAACATTAATAACTCATTCTATGTGTAATAAATCTAGCAAATATAAAAGATTCTGAGATTTCAGGTAAACATAGTCTCCCTTCTCCCATGTTATTCTGAAGAAAAAATAAAGCAGAAAATCGGATGGTAGTCAGTATATGTAGCAGTAAAAATATTTCCACAATATATCAGTTTCAGCTCACTGAGTTCTTCGAAAATCAGTTTTTCGTTTCTCTGTCTAGAAAAAATGAAGAACGTCAATGACATTCTACTCACTACATTCGTAGCTTTCTTTAATTTGCAATGTAAGTGTGATATAGTATTGTATAGTATAGTATGATATTGATATTTGGGAGATATATTACGCATTCTCTAAATGTGATTAATGTACACTAATTACTAATATTTCCAATATTGAGGAAACTTTGAAATGGCACACATTTCTGTTATATCAGTGATTCCGATTTTTATCACTACTTCCCGCCTAATATTTATGTAATTTTTAATGAATTCATCATATATATAATTCTATAGGCTGCAAATTAAAATTTTTAGGCTCTCTAAAGTGAAGAGTTTCTAATTTAAATTTTATAAAATTAATTTAATAAAACTCTTTATAAGTTTGTAGATATTTTCATTGTTGTAGACCTTGGATATCCGGGAATTGGCCGGGAAGTTTGTGCACCTTGAAAAATACGGTAAAATGCTGGGAATTCGTGAGCAGATCCGAGAAATTTGTGGTCATAAATTTAATTTCAAAATTTTTATTTTCTGAGAAAAATTATTTAAAGCAATTATTACTTAAAGCAACCAATCCCGACGTAACTGGAACGTGTGCGTAATCCAGTTCTACTCCTTCTGGCCTAGAAGGTAAGCAAGAGCGGGAAATTTAAACGAGATAACATCGTGCAACACTGTTCCTTCGAGTCACGTCTCTAGCCGCGGATGACCTTACGCGGCTGCCGACACAGTTGGAGATGAAGGTTTCACCTCTGGATAATTTTTTAGAGCTACCAATCTTTGTAGAAATTCATGAGCAACAGTGTTGATGGACCAGATGAAGTGATCCCAGAAGAGCAGCCTTTTGCATCCGGTTCGCGATCGAATGAGCCTGATGCTGGCAAGCCGGAATCTTGTTGAGTTGGCTAAGAAATGAAGATTTCATACCTCCAAGAATGCCGATTATGAGAACTAAAATATGGACTTTGTAGCCTTGGTACAGCCTGCTCAGATCGAAAGAAGTGCTTGATATTTCTCCCGTTTTTCTTTCTCCTTTGCCGTGATATTACCATCGTTTAGTGCCGAGAATTTAATCACGTAAATGATCATGGTCTTAAGATCTTGGAGGACAATATCAGGCTTCGTAGAACTGATTAGTTGAGTGGTGGAAAATAAGAAATTCCAGTAGATCTTACACTGATCATTCTCCACAACGGACTTGAGTTCCCCCTGGGCGTATGGCAAGACGAGCAACAGATCAACACCTTAGGAGTGCCTAAGATGGTAATATAACACATTCAGAGCCGCATTGTGTCTCTCTATGTACCTGTAGCGTGCATACATTCAGGTACATTCATTATGTGCTCACGGTAAACTAAGGTGTCTATAACGCCGTCTTGACAAGCAAAAAGAAATCCCTCAGTCTCCGATCTCAATCAAGCAGACTTGAGAAACATGTTGGACAGACCCATCGAGAGATCTTCTCTACGTATGATGCCGTAGAATTGACCATGAAAAGGCTTGTCAGCATTTTCTCTTAGTAAGAGCGTATGTTCTGCTTCCTGTACTGGACTTTTGAGCACCAAAGTTGTTAGTGCTGCTAAGCCATGTGTAGTGTCGCTGAAATCAAATGGGAGGCCAAGCTCCTCAGTGGTCCTATCTGCTGCAGGATATAGAAACGCCGCAGCATTGACGACTTCATGTTGATGTACGAGTCGCAAAAGACAATCTGTGCTATTTAGAACTGGGTAGGCTGTAGCCAGAACCGTTCTTCGATGAAGACACTCCAAGATTAGCAAGCCTTTACCCCCTTTATCTCGAGGGAGGTATATTCGAGGTACGGAAGATCGAGGATGTTGAATTCAATGGATTTTCATCATATTGCGTGTGTTTCGGTCAAGTTGCCTCAACTTATCCTCGTTCCATTTTACTGCACCATACGTGTAGAGCAGTATAGGAACTTTTTAAGGGCCGTTTTTAACATACCCACATTTTGGGTTTCCGCATGCGTTATTCCAAGATATGTTTCTCCATTACCAAGATGTTGAAAGGTATTTCCGCCTGTGAGTTGAACATCCTGATTGTCACGCGATGATGTAGTTTCTGGCCTTCCTTAGTGTAGGTGGACGCAGCTCCACTTGTCCAGTCCAAAGCTCATGCCAACCGCTTTAGAGTACCTATTTACCGCCTCCATAAGGGTGTTAAGGTCCTCTTTCGAGGAAGCAAAGAGTTTAAGGTCGTCCATATATAAAAGGTGGTTGACCTTATATTCTCTTCTGTTCGGCGGGCCACATAGGTATCCAGAGCTTTTGCCTCGGAGGACAATAGATAGAGGCAAGAGGGAGATGCAGAAAAGTATTGGACTTAGGGCACAGTCCCATGGAGGTAGATTAGTAGAATAGTCGAACAGTTTTGACCAATGAAGTGCCTTCACAAGCTCCAGCAGTCACCTTATTGGTCAACACTGTTCCCCTATTCTTCTAATTTACCTCCATGGGACCGCGCCCTTAGAGAGTCTCCTTGGAAGACCCCTCTCTTATATTTGATATAGCTGGTAGTCACTTGTCTTTTGTCAGATGTTATGACAAATCTTGTCTGCCACAAGAGCATAAGCTCTTTTATACATCTCACTATTTTTGGATGCACCTCCAGGCACTTAAGGAGCTTGATAAGTAGCATATGGTTTATGTTATCGAATGCCTTACGGTAGTCAATCCAAGCTATGGACAGATTGCGTCAATAACTGATCGAGTCCTGGGTAATACACCTGTCTATGAACAGGTTCTCCCTGCAACCTGGCAGCCCTCTCTTGCATCCACTTTGTTTAACTATTGCACTCCGTACCGGCTCATTAGATGTTAATATCCTCTCTTTGAGAATGCCACTGAATAGCTTGTAGCTGGTGTTTAAACAAGCTATGGGCCTCTAGTTCTTTAGACTTGGAAAATCTCCGGTCTTAGGGATCAGTACCGTGCGTCCTTTCACTAGCCGCTGCGGCATCCACTAAAAGTTGTTGATTTTATCTGGCCCTGGCGCTGAAAAGTTCTTAGTTCTAGCAATAACTTTCTTCACTTCTTCAGCAGTAATTAGTGGACAGTTCCTCTGGACCTTGTAACCTTTGCCTTTGGCAAAAGTTACGAAAGACTACTATATCTGAAGCGTCTTCATTTAGCTGATACGTATCTACATATACTTGCTCTCAGAAGACTTAAAGCTCTTCTCGACTAGGCGGATTTTTAACGGCACTTAACGTTCCATTGAACAGACAAGAAGGATAAGTAGAGAAGGTGTAATTTTCCTGAATCCACTTTACTCGCCGTTCAAGGCGCTGTTTCGCGGTTAAAAGAGATCTTATTTTTTGTGTCCAGTGCTGCTTGATGGTTAACAGTTTACACTCTGTTCAGCGTGTGATTTGCCTTCCATAAGTTTCAAGCTAGTTCCCTAACTTTTGGAGTGAATTTTTTGTTTCATGTTATGTAGCTAATCACGCACTGAATATTT
>CAKNWT010253035.1:0-13919 GCA_932066315.1 Andricus coriarius | reverse complement strand
GTAGGTGTGAAGGAAGCTGGTTTCGGTGCTCATGTAGAAGGTTTTTACATTATTGGAGTGGGTGTGAGCCAAGCTGATTTCGGTTTTGATGTAGAAGGTTTTGAAATTGAATTGAAATTGAAAGAGATGTGTGAGTTGGAGGAGCTTTGACTGACTCATCATCACTCGACTTTAGTTGATCCTCCAAGTTCATTTCAGGTACCTGTTTAGCTCCCGGCTCTAGAGCTTCTAATTGAGTCGGTTATGCAGGAGCCATGATTGATGTGCATGTATTTTCATTAGGAGGAGCAGGAGGAGGTGGTATAAATCCTGTGTTGGAATACATGACTAACAACTGTCGAAAATGTGGAATAAATTGAGACATGAAATATCGAAGAAATTATGTGACGTTAAATCCTTCTTATGTTTAGCGTCTGGGAATATATTAGATGAAAGTGGTGACGACAGTCAAAACGACTTCTGCCAGACAAAAATAGTGTAATTCATTGTGTCAAAACCCTAAAACGAAACTCAATCGTATAACGTTTCAAACATTTACCAGTTCCCTCATCACATAAAAAAATTTATCTAAAATATAAACACAAATAAATAGTAATAATAATAAATTGATATAACAAGACAATAGAAGCTCTAAAAAATCAAAAATTGGCGTACCATTTAAATCAGGTTAAAAAAGTTTAGAATAAATTAAACAACAAAAATGAGTAGGAATTGTTGCGGTTGCTCGTTCATATGCAAAAATTTAAAAAATATAAATTCTTGAATGAAAAAGATTGTTGAGCCGTAATTTTGAATATAGTTGTAAAGAATTAGCCTGTAATAAAAAATTGCAATGATTAAAAGTATTACGTTTTTTAAAGGTTATGTTAAACATGAAGTGAAATAAGATACATAAAAGGAAAAAAACTGTTTTACCTGAAACTAAGTTAATAATAATGTCCAGAAAAGCAAATTTGAATGTTTAACCCATCATGTGGGGATTTTGTTAAAATTATATATTAAAAACTGTTATCTTTGTGTAAGAATAATCGGAGCAGCCACAACAATCCATCGTGGTAATACTAATACTAACAACTTTGTATTAATCGGAGTGCGCAATCAAAAATTCAGGAGCGTACATAATAAAAATCAAATAGGAATACAAATAAAATTAAAAGAATAAATATTATTAAAATAGATTTGTTCGTATGAGAATTCAAAAGACAATTGTAAAATATTATTAGATCATTAAGGAAATTACATTTGTCTTTTGCATTCTCATACGAACAAGTTTATTTTAATATTATTTATTTTTTTAATTTTATTTGTATTCCTATTTGATTTTTGATATGCACCCTCCTGAATTTTTGAGTGCGCACTCCGATTGATACAAAGTTGTTAGCATTGGTATTGGCACGATAGATTGTTGTGGTTGTTCCAATTATTCTTACACAAATATAATAGTTTTTAATATATAATTTTAACAAAATCCCTAAATAATGGCCCGGTAAGAAGAGAAGAATTCAAAATCTGAATTACCATTAATACGTGAATTTTCCTCCATCGAAAGTTCCACCAACGAATAGAAAAAAAGCAAACCCTTTTCCTTTTAATCGACTTAGAAAAATGTAATGGAAGTGTATTGGGAGGAATTAAAAAGTGGAGGAATGCAAAAGAAAGAATAGAAAGAAAGCGAATAATGTCACTTTAAAGACGCAAAAGCTAGTCCTTTTAATCGACTCAGAAAAATGTAATGGAAGCGTATTGGGAGAAATTAAAAAGTGGAAAAATGTAAAAGAAAGAATAGAAAGGAATAGAATGTCACTTTTGAAGTGCAACTGTGAATTGAAATAAATCCATGTTTTAAATAAATAAATATTGTATTAGATTTGTAAATAATAATAGGTAAAAAAAATAATTTGGGTAAAGTATATGAATATTTTCTTATTAATGTATTGAACAAAAACATATTTTGACCGATTTCATATGAAATCTGTCTTGGAACACATTTAAATGATATTAACATTCTTTTTCAATGTACGTGCTTACGTTAAATCAGTCATAGAGTTTTCAGTAACTTTAAAAACATAAAAGATTATCATGTTAAAATGATATCTTAAATAAAATTATATAAACAATACTTTAGTTACATTACAGTCCGACCTAATTAATTATTAACCTAATTAATTTAATGCGCAATGATTAGTAGATAAAAATTATAAAAATTATTAGTTCTAAATAAAATATCTTAGAATTAATTACTCCTGTCAAAGTAGTACATACCACTGCTGTGAAAATTTGCATCGATTACACAGCCAAAAAAAAAAGTATATGGAGCCACAAAAAACTTTGATTTTTTCGTTTAGCTTAAATTTTTGCAACTTGAATGCTAACAATCTAAAATAGTTTTTAGGGTCAAAGTAGAATACAGAAAAAACTGGTAAAGAGAAAACGGTATAGATTAGGATGAAAAGTTAAGACTCTAAATTAGAGTCGATCCTGGGCTCATGGGCTCGTTCAGTGCATCATCATTGCATGACATGCGGGAGACTAAATTCTTTTTTTCGAACCATTAAAGTTAATTAAAAATTCCCTCGAGTACATCGAAATACTTTTTAAAATCATTACAATTGTATATAAATTGAATTATTTTCCTTTATTTGCAGCAAAAATGGTCGAATACTCATCTTTTGATTGGACTTGGATTCTGCCTTATTCTTCAGAGATTCTTGTTAATTTTTGAATGGTATTTTGAAAAAGAACTCAAATAGAGTGTGCACGGAGAAACAATTATAAAACAATCGCACAAAAAGACCGGTTCACTGGGTAAATAATATTTTTCTTTTTGACATTTGATAGACGCGTCTACTTACAACGGCCGTTGAGTTAGACTAGCATCATCATTGTCATGTGTCACGTGTGACTGTTGGAGAAATATACAAAAAAGGGACAGATTAGAAGTAATTAAAATAATCGAACATAAAGCATGTAAGTATGGAATTAAAACGAACCATGACAAAAAAATTGAAATTTCCAAACTTATGTTGCACACGGAGGAATAGAAACCATGTAAGTGCACGCATTTTGTGGACGGATTAGAAAGAATTAAATTAATCGAAAATACATCATGTAAGTGTGGAATTAAAAAAAAACTATGAGAGGTGTGTCTGCTGCTCGCATTAGGAGGAATTAAAAAAATGGAAAATATGTTCGCCTGCATGGAACACAACACAAGTGGCAATCGTTAATGACATTAAAAAAATTAAATAATGCTATATTAAAAATTACGGCCCAACAACCTTTTTCATTCAAGAATTTGCATTTTTTAAATTTTTGCATATGAACGAGTAACCACAACAATTCCTACTCATTGTTGTTGTTTAACTTAATTTGAACTTTTTAACCTGATTTCAATGGTAAGCTAATGTTTAATTTTTTAGAGCTTCTATTGTCTTGTTATATCAAATTATTATTATTACTATTTATTTGTATTTATATTGTAGATAAATTTTTTATCTGATGAGGAAACTGGTAAACGTTTCGAAACGTTTTACGATTTAGTTTCGTTTTATGGTCTTGAAACAATAAATTACACTATTATTGTCTGGAAGCAGTCGTTTTGACTTTTGTCTCCACTTTCATCTAAGCTGAGAGATGAATGTTTGTTGTGTCTGAGACATGAATGGTGACATTGAGTTCATGAATGGTGGAATTGAGTGCATGAATGGTGATTAAAGTTGAGGTATGAATGATGGTGGAATCTGTGGTATGAACTGTTGTTGCTGTTAAATAAATAAAAATAGTTCGGATTGGATCTGTTGTATGATGTTGAGTGGGTGTGTAGAGTTGAATGGATATGTGATTTCGAGTGGGTGTGTGATATTAAATGGGTGTGTGATATTGTACGTGTGCGTGATGTTGAATCGTTGTGTTGAGTTGAGTGAATGTGTGACTTCGAGTGAATGTGTGACTTCGAGTGATTGTGTGATATTGTGTGGTTGCGTAATGTTGAGTGGCTGTGTGTCGTTGAGTGTCGTTGATCTTGGAAGTTCCTGTTGAAAAGAAAAAATGGATTGGAAAATGTACTAGTTTTTTCAGATTTATATATTTTTTCATTAAATTATATTTTATTCCCTTTTAGATAAGCTTATTTTAGATTTAACTTTATTATTTTAACTAAGTTTAATTTTCACTTAGTCAAAGTTTAGGTTCCTTTAGATTAGTTTGAAAATTTTAGGTTAATTTACGTTTGTGTGTTTTTTTGATTTTATTTTACTTTCCTTCAGATTTGCTTATTCAGATTACTTTATTTTCATTTATTTTAGCTTTAAAATTTTTTTTTATTATTAATTCATGTTCACATTTTTTTCTTTTAATTCTAGTTTATTTAAATTTACTTAAGAAAAAAATGCACTTAACCTACCTGCGTACTGCTAACTCTTTCTATCCGGGCTATAGTCCGGTTAATTTTTTCAAGCTACTGCAGCCTTTGCTCAATCTATACAAACGAATTAGTATTGATTTATCATAGAAAACAAAACAAAAATTAAATTAATTAATTATATACATAACATGTTCAAAAAGCGCTTATCTGTACCTCATTTTAATTTTAAATTTATTATCTGTAAAACATGTTGAAAAAGAGGTTATCTATATCTCATTTAAATTTAAAGTTATTATATGTAAAACTGAATAATAACAATAAAATAATTATTTTTAAACTTACCTCCGCATTTGTTAAATTTATTGCTGCTATTTTTTTTAAATGCAAACGAAAATGAAAATAATTAAAATTCAAAGGAAAACGTGGTCTGTCAACGTCTTTCTAACTTTGATCTAATTACTGTATAGACCGGATACATATGAAGGGTCGGGGAACAAAAGGGTCTAGGCCCGTTTTTCCAAATTTTTCAGGACGCCAGAAAAACGTTTGTATTTTGCGAAAATATCGAAAAAAATATATTGGATATATATGATCGATAATCTCCACTCTTGAATATTTTTATTTAAAATTTCATGCGAATCCGTCAAATAGTTTTCGATTTATGAGACATCAAAGTTAAGCACGGGTCTAACCCAAGGGGGTACAGGCGAACAAAAGGGCCTAACCCCGAGCAGTAAGCATTCACTCGGCTTAGTACCGCCTGATCTGCGGTACAATTCTATAAATAAATACTAGCAAATACAATAATAATTTTTCAATGACTATATTTTTTATGTTGTGAACAATTAACTATCTATTGTCTAGTATATTTTTCTGAGCCTGATCTGTTATATTGAGTGATACTTTATTTTCTTTATATTATTATTGATTTCGATATCGTTTATTGTCATTGCTGTTGAAAATGATAATGATTTTTGTGATTAAGGTTCCCATATTAGGTAAAAAATGAATTTGCGCTATTTTTATATTGATAACAATAATCGAATTGGACTATGCCTTTGGAATATTCAATTTTGGAATAACTTCAACTACAACAAATTTTTGTAATATTGACGATGCTCGACCGGAATGAATTCAATCATTCGACGAAGATCGTTTTTTCTTCTCCGCGGAGAGTTCTTTCGGGGTCACTTGCATCAAAGGAATCCTGTCAAAATCCGCAATTGTTTTTCCTGTAAAAGTGACAAAAAATGCACACGATTTCTATACGCTGATAGAAAAATATTTTTTTTAATAATGACGGCAGTGAAAAGAACAGGCAACCTCTAAATTTTTTCGAGTGAAAGATTCACTCAATATGAGTGAAAATCCTGCAAATCTAGCTTCAGTGGAAATGTCACTCTATATGTGTGAAAATCCACTCATTTCATAGTAATATTTCACTCTTAAGCATGAGTGGATTCCACTTATTTTTAAGCGTGAAATATCACTCTAAAACAAGTGGAAGTTAAGTCATTCAGAGCAAAATTTCCACATAAGCTCGTTTTGCAAGATTTTGACTCATTTTTATGTGACAATCCATTTGAAGAAATTTAGAGTTCACTTTTTTACAGCGTTGGAAAAAGCACAAAATACTGCAGATTGAAGAAGCTACAAAATGACCGTGAGACTTTACTCAACAAACGCCCGTTTGAAATTTTTCGAAATTCTATCACTAAAAAAGATTAGAAACAAAAGGACAAACAATGTTTACTTACCTCGCTCGAAACGGCCTTTGTTTGAGAAGTCTAAAAATGTGTAAAAGTCAATTTTGAAAAATTTGTGGAATAGGCCCTTTTGTTCCCTGACCCATCATATGTGAACCCCTTTAAGTTTATCATTTGTACACTAGTGGCGCTGTTCGCGGATAAGATAAAGCGTTCGAATAATCAAAATAAGAATATAGGAAAAAAGTATTTTAAAAGCGTTTATTGATTCATTAAATTAGAAATAATAAAAGAGGTGGTAGTTTCTCCACTTTTAGTATAAAAATATTTTTTTCAAATGGTGGTGTAGGGGTTTCATCAGTCTTTAACATTTTATAAAGGTGAGGGAATCCCAAGGCTGGAGCTTAAGAACGATAAGGAAGAACCCTGACGTATCGACCGAGGTTCAATTTTAAGTTCATCACTTTCACGCTAGTGGCGCTGTTTGCAGATAAGATAGAGCGTACGAATATTCACAATGAGAATATGGGAAAAAGTATTTAAAAGGGTTTCTTGGTACATTAAATCAGAAATAAGAGAAAAGGGGGTAGTTTCACCACTTTTACTTTTAAAATATAAGAAGGAATAGTGGTGTAGGTGTTTCATTTATATTGCAAAATTTATTATATGTAAAACATGTTCAAAAAGAGGTTATATGTACCTCATTTAAATTTACAAGTATTATATGTAAAACTTAATAATAGTAATAATATTTTTTTGTAGGGATGTGGCCAACCCATCGCCACCATCCGTTCCAGCAAGACCACCTCTGCAGATAGCCAATAATGCCAACATGAGAAGTAGGAGATCTATCCACCAAAAAGTCTTTCTCAGCATGGACAAATTATCTGAAGCCAATAATCCTCTCCCCGATTTGCTCCCCGAAGATGTTAATCTCTGGAATCTGAACTGTGTAGTTTACGAGAAGGCGGTCTCTCTGCTTAGCGACAAAAGAAGTAACGATACTTTAGTACGTCTGAGTAAGACTCGCGAGCGTATTGCACAGCTTCAGTTTAAAATTGAAACGGCGGGACGGTATGCATCAAATATTCAGTGCGTGATTAGCTACATAACATAAAAAAAATTCAATCTAAGTGTCCCGTCTGCCGCGTAAGGTCATCTGCAGCTAGAGACCTGACTCCAAGAAACAGTGTTGAACGATGTTGTCTCGCGTAAATTTCCCACTCTTGCTTACCTTCTAGGACCGAAGGAGAAGAAGTGGATGACGTACACGTTCCCTTTGCATCGGACTTGGTTGCTTTAGGGAACCATGATTCTAGCTTCCGGACCCTACAACTTCTCACATATAATAATAATACCATTTGTTAAATCCATTGCTGCTTTTTTAAATGAAAACGAAAATTAAAATTCAAACGAAAACGTAGTTTTTCAGCGTCTTTCTAACATTGATCTTCTGCGTTTGAGATAGAACATCAAATTGTAACATTTTTTTAAATCCAATTATGAAATATTATTCGTTCATAATATATAAAAATTATACTGATTCATCGAAATTGATTTTACTATTAAAAGCTCAAGTCTACAAAATAACTTGACTAGATTTTCAAAACGGCTAGAGATCGGAATCCAAGGAACAGTGTTGTAGGAAATCTCTTGCGTAAACTTCCTGCTTTTGCTTACCTTCTAGGATAGAAGGAGCAGGAGTGGATGACGTACGTGCTCCGGTTGCGCCGAGGATGGTTGCTGTAAGGAACCATGATCGTAGCTTCTGGAGTCTACAACTTCTCATAATAATAATAGTTGCCTATTGACGGTGTTCTCGCGTTGACGTCGCGGTACTCTGTTAAAAACAGCTGATAAAATCTAATACAAAAATTGTTAACTCTATTTAACAAGGTATTTGCACCAGGAATTCTGAATCGAACCCCGATAAGACGTAAATAACACTTAGAAAATTTTCACGTATGAAAATATATAAGTTTCTACAACATTTTTTTGAAAAAAGCTATTTTTACGTAGTTTAATAGTAGTTTAATAATAAATGGGATCTACAAATTTTCTTGAACTTTTCAGTTGTGAAATATATCTGATTCTGTAGGTTTTACCAGAATAAATACAATAACACCATTCTAAGATATTATAGGGGATTGCGAATAACAACATTTATTCATTTTTAACTGATTTTTATCAGTTTTCATGTTTAGTTTGTAAGTAACATTTCATTATATTTTTAACAATGTTAAAGAAATTATATTAATGAGATTTAACGCGTCCAGTGCAATAATAGTGCTTTTACGTCAAATTCTATAAGATTTATATAGATTTTTAGTAAATAAAAAAAACGTATGACTGCAAGATTTAATGGCAATTTTCGAGCACAACTAACTTTTTAAAAACTTTTCCTCAGATTTATTTTTAATGTATAATATAAGATTTTATTGGATTTATTACTTTTGTTAATAAATGATATCTACATATCTTCTTCACGTTTTTATGGTGAAAATGTATCATATTCTATAGCTTTTTCCTGAATAAAAAAATAACATCGTTCTAAGATAAAATAAGGGTTTGCAAATAACAAACTTTATTCACTTTTTAATGACTTTTATAAGTTTTCATTTTTAGTTTGTGAAAAAGATTTCATCGGATTTTCAGTGATGTCAAGGAAATTGTCTTAATAAGATTTAACGCGTCCAATGTAATAATAGTGTTTTCATGTCAAATTCGATAAGATTTAAATCGATTTTTACGAAATAAATAAAACGACTACAAGATTTAATGTGCATTTGAAGCACAACATTGACTTTTTTCACTTTCACCTAAATTCATTTTTAATGTAAGATTTTATTGGGGACTTGCATGTTGGTGGCGGTAGTGAGTCTGTGTTCGGTGACAGGTGGTGAAAGAATTTTACAGAATTTGTGGGGAAGGTGTGAGTGGAGTGTGAGGGTGGAAGCCTAGAAGGTGAGTAGGGTAGTGCGGGGTGAATTGGGAAGATAAAAATTAATTTACAGCGGAGGTGTGAGGTGGGACTTAGATATTTAGTGAAAGTGAGGTTAGGTTGGCAAGGAGTCGGGGGAGTTTGTGGTCAGGAGTCTGGGGTCTTAGAGGGGTCAAGGGGGGTTCAAGCAGAGTTGGGGTATCTCATGGGAGAAAAAGAGATGTTTGCAAGTGCTGTGAGGAATTAAAAATAAAATAAAATAAAAAAGAGAAATAAAGGGAAAATTTGGCGGCAATAGGCGGCAGGAGGAAATTTTCCACGTGCCACGACGGCCAACAGTGCGTGGTCGAGTTTCGAGCAGCGCGTCGGGGAGTGGGGGAAAACGGAACGGTGGGAGCCAAGGAAGCGAGAAAGTAAGACAGAGAGAGCGTCAAGCGCAAGTGACGGGGAGGATCTCTTGAAGAGGAAGAGAGACAATCAAGAGAGTCCGGAGAAAAGCGAGTTAGAGGGTCCATTTAAAAAAAGCGGGAAGGTATGAGGGAGGACTTGAGAATCAGATATGAGAAATTGGAAAAGGAGGTGAAAGAGCTGAGGGAGAGAGGAGAAGGGCTAGAGAGAGGTAGGGCAGAGAAAGACGTTGAGATAAAGCAGATGGAAGAGGCGAAGCGAGGCGAAGCGAGGCAAAGCGAGAAAGGCAAGGCGATAATAGCGTGCGATCCTAAATATAATGTATGGATGGATCTTAGTTTTAAGGCTTAGTTTTAAGGAAAATTATGTAACAATAAGGAAAGTGTAAGCAAGTCAATTTTTTAAGGCCAACAGGCTGAAGAATACACGTTCATACTATGTAAGATTTTATTGGATTTATAATTTTTTATAATAAATTAGATCTACATATTTTCTTTAAGTTTTTAGTTGTGAAAATGTATCAGATTGTATAGGTTTTCTCAAATAAAGAACATCTTTATAAGATATTATAAGGGTTCGCAAATAACAAACTTAATTACTATTTTCATCAGCATTTTAATTGTACGCACTTAGGCTGTAATTTCACAAACTCATAAGTGTATCGACATAAGTTGAAATGAAAGTTTATTTGCAAAAGTAATTACAATTAAGCACAAGATAGTCCAAAAAGTCTTTCTCAGGATGGACAAATTAGCTGAAGCTGATACTGCTCTCCCCAATATGCTCCCCAAAGATGTTAATCTCTGGAATCTGAACTGTGTAGTTTACGAGAAGACGGTCTCCCTGCTTAGCGACAATAGAAGTAATGATACTTCAGTACGCATGAGTAAGACTCACCATGGTATTACACAGCTTCCGTTTAAAATTAGAACTGCGAGATGAAAAAGCATTAAATGTTCAGTACGTGATTAGATACATAACATCAAATAAAAAATTCACTCGAAAAGTTAGGGCACTTGCTCAAAACTTAAGACAAGCAAATCACACGCTGAACAAGTGTAAACTGTTAACCATCAAGCAGCGTTGGACGCAAAATATAATATCTCTTTCAATAGCGAAAGAGCGCCTTGAACGGCGTGTAAAGTGGATTCAGGAAAATTCACCTTTTCTACTCATTCTTCCCGTCTGTTTAATAAAACGGCATGTGCCGTTAAAAATCCCCCTAGTCGAGAAGAAATTAAAGTCCTCTGGGAGATAGTATATGGAGATACATATCAACTGAACGAAGACGCTTCAGATATATCACTCTTTCGTAACTTTTGCCAAAGACAAAGGTTGCAGGCTTCAGAGGAAGTGTCCACTAATTACTTCCAGATAAAATCACCAACTTTTGGAGGAAAAAGTTCACTTCTACGCACCAACATTCAACTCGTATGTTTACTACTTTCTTAAACGGAGAACAACCCATTCCGCAGTGGTTAGTGGCAGCACGCACGGTACTGATCCCTAAGATGGGAGCTTTGTCAAGTCCAAAGAACTGCAGACCCATAGCTTGTATAAACACCAGCTTAAATCTATTTACCGGAATCCTAAAAAAGAGGATAATAAAATCTTTCGAATCGGTATCGGGTGCAATAGTGGAACAACGTGGATGCAAGAGAGGGCTGACAGGTTGAAGGAAGGACCTGTTAATAAATCAGGTATCGACGCAATCTGTCAATGGATTGGATTGACTACCGTAAGGCATTTGATAAAATGAACCATGAGCTACTTATCACGCTCCTTGAGTACCTGGAGGTGCATCCAAGAATTGTGAGATGCATGCCAGAGCTTATTCTCTTGTGGCGGACAAGATTTGTCATAACATCTGACAAAATATAATTGATTACCAGCTATGTCACATATAGGAGGAGGGTGTTCCAAGGAGACTCTCTAATTCCGATACTTTTCTGCATCTTCATCTTGCCTCTATCTATTGTGCTTCGAGGTAAAAGCTCTGGATACCTATTTGGCCCGCCGAACAGAAGAGCATATCAGGTCGACCACCTTTTATACATGGACAACCTTAAACTATTTGCCCCTTTAAAAGAGGACCTTGACATTATTGTGGCAGGGGTAAATAGGTAATCTGAAGCGATTGCCATGAGCTTTGGACTGAACAAGTGTGCCTGCGTCGATCTACACAAAGGAAAACCAGAAACTACATCATCGCGTGACGATCAGGATGTTTAACTCATAGGTCGAGATACCATTCAGCATCTTGGTAATGAAAAAACATATGCATATCTTGAAATACCGCAAGCGGAAACCAAAGATGTGCGTGTGTTAAAAACGGCCCTGGAAAGAGGTATCGCCAAATTCTTAGAAAAATGTGGGTTTCTGTATCATCTGGGAAGAATAAGATCCAGGTGACCAATATGCTGGCTGCTCCTATACTGCTCTACATATTTGGCGCAGTAAAATGGAACGTCGATGAGTTGAAGCAACTTGACCGAAGCACACACAAGATGATGAAAATCTATCGAAGTCATCATAATAGATCTTCCGTACCTCGAATACACCTTCCTCGAGATAAAGGGGGTAGAGGTCTGCTGAGCTTGGAGTGTCTTCATCGAAGAACAGGTCTGGCAACAGCTTGCTTAGTTCTGAATAGCACAGATTCTCTTATGCGACTCGTACATCAATATGAAGTCGTCAGTGCTGCGGTGTTTCTTTACCGTGCCGCAGATAGGGCCGCATATGAGCTTTGTCTTCCATTTGAGTTTAGCGCCTGTCTTGGAGGTATGAAAGCTTCATTTCGGAGCCAACTCGACAAAATCCCAGATCGCTGCGTCAGGCTCAATCTATCGCGAGTCGGATGCAAAAGGCTGTTCGTCATAACATTCTACAAAGATTAGTAGCTCTAAAAAAGTATCCAGAGGTGAAACCTTCATCTCTAACTATGCCGTTTGCCGCGTAAGGTCATCTGCGGCTAGAGACCGGACTCTAAGGAACAGTGTTGTACGGCATCTCGTGCATAAATTTCCCGATCTTGCTTACCTCTTAGGATAGAAAGAGCAAGAGTGAATGACGTATACATTCTGGATGCGTTGGGATAGATTGCTTTCAGGAACCATGATAGTAGTTTCTGGAGCCTACAACTTTTCAAAATATAATAATAATAATATGCACACGTGGCGCACAAGGAATTAATGTTTTAGACGTGGGATGATGAGGGATCCCGGTCTTTTCCCATTAAACAAGGAATCATCCAAGGTGATTCACTCAGCGCACTATGGTTTTGCTTAACATCAACCCCACTAAGTTGGACACTCAACGACACGTCCTATGGGTTTAAAATTAAAGTGGGAATGGCTGAGTCTCAACTCACCCATCTCTTGTACATGGATGACATAAAGGTTTATGCAAGCTCAGAGTCGAAACTGAACAGCTTACTTAACATCTTGCTGCAGTTCTCCTAGCACATAAGGATGTTTCGGGCTTTTGACAAAAGCAGAATGCTACATTTGCCCCATTGAGAGATAAATGCTTAACTGATACTGGATGACCACGCTCTGATCGAGGCGATGGCTGATGAAGAATCGTATATATACCTTGGATTATTACAGGCCACGGGTCCGCTCCACTCTGAAATTAAAAAGGCGCTTGATACTGCTCTTTCGGGTCGCTCTAGTCTGTTTCTGGCGTCTGGCCTGAGTGCGAAGAACATCGCGAAGGCAACTAACACCTATGCCATTACTCTCTTAACATACTCCTTTGGTTTGGTCACCTGGTGCATGACTGACCTCGAAGAGCTTACCAGAATCATCTGCGTGAAAATGTCTAAGCTTCGAATGAACCATGACAAGGCAACTGTAGAACTATCATCTCACTCTACGACTACATCTGTACAGTTGACCTGTATACCCGTTAAAACGGGCAGCTGTTGATTTACAGAACATCTTAAATCTCAACGCTGAACAGCTAGCTGCTGAGTGGCGAGGTAAACAGCTGCACAAGCAATACCCCTAGACATTAGATCTTCCTTGCGTGGATAGTGATGCTTCAAACCTCTTGTTAAGGCGGGGAGAACACTTTCCAGTTGTTGGATCCCTGTAGGGCTCTCCAGGATGAATGTTTGGATGTCTATAAATGGGTTCTCCAGTATAAATGTTGGATCTCTATAAACGAGCTCTCCAGGTTGAATGTTGGAACCCTATGAACGATCTCTCCTGGATGAATGTTGTATCCCTATAAGGCTCACTAGCGAGGTTGTCGGATCCCTATAGACGGGCCCTCCAGTGTGCAGACTCGCGAATTATAACGATTGCGCAAGGAGAATATAGAGTTTCGAAACAACGACTGACACGAACGAACCTACTAATCACTTGCCGCGTTTCGCGACTGTGTTAAGTAGCGAAGTACCAGGTCATGAGTACCTGTGGGTGGAAAGTGGACCAACATGAACAAAATAATAATCATAATAATCGCTAATTTTAAGTATACACACACATATATATAT
>CAKNWT010253022.1:0-12474 GCA_932066315.1 Andricus coriarius | reverse complement strand
ACCCTCGCGTGTTTTGAGCACACGAAGCGACCCAAGGATGACAGCTTTCTGCATCCATTTCGCAAGTGTCTTTGCATATTTTTGGCACGCGAGTATAGCTTTAAGGTTACGAACTAGTGATGGCTTCGCATCTCCGAGAGCACCCATGCCAAGGACAATTACTTGCACCGAATATTTTGGGTACCGCTTTTGCAGCTCCCTTTCAAGGTCCTGATACCTCTCCTCCTTTTCCTTCTCCTTGGCAGTGATGTTGTATTCGGAAGGTGTCGAGAATCTGATCACAAATATAGTTCATTCTTCGAAGTCTCGGAGAACAACGTCAGGCCTCGAGTGTGCAACGGATAGTGCTGTCCGAAAACCGTAGTTCCGGAAAATTTGGCACTTCTCGTTTTGGACAATTGAGCGTTCGTCAGGGCAGGGTCGCGGCCAACACCGTAAGAGCGACAAAGATTGTAATAAAGCACTCCTAGGGCCGCATTATGTCTGTAGATGTACGTCGTTCCTGCGTGGGTGAAACACCCCGATATTATGTGTTCCAGAAACTCAGTGTGTGCATGACACGCTCTGCACCTATCACTGGGAACTTCTTGACATCAAATGCGGTCACGGTATGCTAAGGTGGAAATGACACCGTCGTGGCATGCGAAAATGAAACCATCTGTGCCTTAATTAAGCCTTGATGATCTGAGGAAAGCAAAAGTTTGTTCCTGCGACAAGGACTGTTTTTCTACATTTCTATGAAAATTTCCGTGTATTTTCTTCTCGAGCAGCCCTTGATGGAATTTTTGAACTTCTGCTTTCTTCACTTCGGCTTTCAGAAGTGAAGCATCTAGATGGATTCATGCACTTTCCTCACTTCTGATGTTAAAATGCAAGCCAAGGGTCTCGGCCGCTTGCTCCGCGTCTTTGTAAAGGAACGCTCCTTTACAAATCATCTCGTGGTTCCTGACAATCTTTAGGAGAAAATCTCTGCCATTGGCTATGATATAAGCTTCACTTAGAACATTTCGATTATGAAGACACTGGAGATTCAGAAGTCCTCTTCCGGCTTGACGGCGTGAAATGCATAATCGCGGAACTGACGAATTGATATACAAGCTTTTATGCCTATGCATGATCCCACGTGTGGTGACATCAAGGGCCTTAAGTTCGTTCTTCGTTCACTGAACCACCCCAAACGTGAACCGGGACGGCAAGCATGTTAGTCGCAGATATCTTGTTCTACGCTGACAGATTGGAAGAACAAATATGTCGAAGAAGATGCTTGTATCTGCTTCGGAGACACTCCTTTACTGATGTTGCCTGCTGGATGCGGCTTTAAGGCGAACCCAGGTATGTATAGGTCTCTCCAGTGTTAAGATCTCTAATAACACTTATAACCACAAGCTCAGGGTCCTCGGGAACGCCAACAATCTTTCCGTTCTTCAGATGAATTTTGGCACATTTATCCAATCCAAAGTCCATCCCAATCTCTCCTGTGTACTTCGCCACGATATTTATGGCAGTATGAAGTTTGCCTTTACCAGAGGCATAGAGCTTCAGGTCATCCATATAAAATACATGAGTGACCTTATACTCGCGCTGATTAGCGTCGCCACAGAGGTATCCAGAAGAATTTCGAAGTGCGAGAGATAGAGGCAGAAGTGTGATGCAAAAAAGTAAAGGGCTCATAGTATCACCCTGAAAAATGCCCCTCTGGAAGGTGACGTTGTTTGTTGTCACACGATAATTTCCAAATGAGATAGTAAATCTAGTTTTCCAAAGAGGAATTAATCTCTCTATGCATTTCACTATGTGTGGATGCACCTTCAAGCTTTCGAACATACAGAGTTCGAGCCACGTTCTTCTTACATCTCACGCCCTATAGGCTCAAGTCGCCGAACAATCCTGTTGTTTAGGACAGCTGTAAAGATCTTATACAGTGTAAACGAACAAGTTATTGGCCTGTAATTCTCTGGGTTGGACAAGTTGCCTTTTTTCGGTAGGAGTATAGTGCGTCCTAACAACAGCCACTGTGGAATGGGCGTCTCTGACTTTAAATATGAGGAGAATATGCGGGCCAAATGTTAGTGTGTAGAAGTAAACTTCTTCCACCGGAAGTTCTTGATACAATCTGGTCCAGCACCGGAAAAGTTCTTCCTTCTTCTCAATGCTTTTTTTCACCTCTTCGGCAGTGATTGCTGGACATTGAACCTCAGATTTTATGAGGCTGTCGCAAAATTTCTTGAAGCGATTGATATTGTCAGTATATTTTTTTAACTTTAGTGTTTTCGGAATCTTATATACCTCTCTCCAAAAAGTCTCTACCTCGTCGGGTTTGAGTGGATTTTTGACAGAAACAGGGGGATCATTGAATAGGCGAGATGAGTCAGCGAGTAACTGTTGATTCTACCTGATCCATCTCTCCCTCTTCTGTATTCTCCTCCTTGCGTCAGATAACAGCTTTATTTTTTCAACAATATTCTGCTGGATTGTCAGCAGCTTTGACGTATTTATTGTGTGATTCAAGATCCTCAGTTCTTGGGCGAACTTTCTAACCCTTTCCGTGGACGGTCTACCAGATGTTATGTAGTCAATCACACATTGAACACGGGACGCATTCTGTCTTGCCCATCCAATCTGCTTGTTCAGTTGATGTAACCGTCTTTTGGTCTTTTGATTTATCGTAGGTTTGAGCCTTCGATTTAAATCAGCCGAAGCTCTCGCAGCACAATAAACTGAGCAATTGGTGGTGCAGAGGTCGGATTCTTGCGAGGTTTCTCCACGAAGGGAGGCATCCATTTCAGCCACATCTTGTGGCTTAAGAGGAACTGGCATGTTAATGTTCCTTCTTGTCCTAAAATCGTGATCATCTCTCAGAAGGTGCCTGTTTTCCGTAGTTTTTCTTAATGTTGCTTCCTCATCTTCGGCTGCAGCTTGATAAAGCAGCGGTTGGGGAAGCGCTCCGCGTACATATTCATTTTTCCAGAGGTAGGCACGTTGATTTCGCAAAGATTGAATCGAAACGTGCTGAAGCTCTAGGTGTTTTTGGCAGCACAGAGTATGCATACGCGCCATAAAGCCTCGGTGAACAGGGATAATGCTGGAATAGTAGCAGTCTAGCAAGACATCCTTGAGTTCATTCGTCCACTCAATGTGGGCGCTTTGCCGGTTCGTCGTCGTGTTTCCATCCTAATTATTTTCAGCACCCCGATCTCTAGGATCATCGGCATTGTTCGCCGACCCATTGTCGGGTGCTCTGCGCGTTCGATCGTTTTGAACCGCATTTACAACTTTTGGGTGTTTTGGTGGTGTCATTGTTGTTCCCACGAGCAGCTAGGGAAAGGGTTCGTCCATCTTTGTAGAGCCTCGCATGCAAGGATAGGGCTGCATACTCTGCATACTCTGCCTCCGCTTAGGGCTTATTCCTTCGGGACCATCCCTGGACAATTGTCCGCGACTGCCCATTAATTATTGTAACCATATTCAGCAGAAACCCTTGGTACAGGGATCTTCTATTTGCAACCCGAGGACGTGTTCGATTTCTTTGTCATAGGCCCTTTGGTTAAATTCCTAAGGAATCAAAACCGAAATCGAATCTATATATATATACATATATATATATACAGATCTATAACCTAATACATTCTTCCAGAGTAAACAATTTTGTCATTTTGTTTCCAAAATAGGCGACAAACCAAACAAAAAATTGTAACTGAAACTATTTTATGATTACTTAAGCTCTTATCCTAAATGTGGTAAAATAAAACTTTGAAAACTCTTTACGATTACTTAAACTATACGCCTCTTAAGCTACAAGGCAAGGCAGATTTAGGTTTATACACCGTCGGTAAACTTCGCCTTCAGCTAAAATTTTTGTATGTAAAAAATCCGGTTCCAAATCAGAATAATAATTATTTTCAAAAATCGCACGTTCCAGGTAAAAATTGTAATTCTTTTACAAAATTCCTTGTTCCAGATATGAAACGTTATTTTTTTCAAAAAGCTACAGCTCCAAATCCGAATTGTAATTCTTTTAGAAAACGTTTTCTCACAATGCAGAGTTATAGTGATTTGGTAAATTTCTTCAAACCAAGTCAGAATCATCTAGAGTTTCTTGTTACAACTCACAATTATAATTTTCTTTTGGATTCCCTGTTCTAAGTCAGAATGATAATTCTTTTCAACAATCCGACGTGCAGAGATAAAATTATCGTGTATCATCAGAAAGGTTTCTTGTTTGTGATCAAAATTGTAATTCTTTCATAAAATTCCTCATTTTAAATCTCAATTTAATTTTTTTTTGCAAAAGTTCCCGTTTCTAAATTGAAATCCGAGTTCCTTCCTGAAATTCTTGGTTCAGTATTCAAATTGTTACTCATTTAGAAAATTTCCTGTTCCCACTTAAAATTATATGGTGGTAAAATAAAACTTTGAAAACTCTTTACGATTACATAAACTATACGCCTCTGAAGCTACGAAGCAAGGCAGATTTATGTTTATACATTTTCAATAAACTTTACGCTCAGCTAAAATTTTTGTTCCAAAAGATCCGGTCCCAAATTCGAATCATCATTATTTTGAAAAATCGCACGTTCCAGGTAAAAATCGTAATTCTCTTACAAAATTCTTTCTTCAAGACCTGAATCATTATTTTTTTACAAAAAGCTACTGCTCCAAGTCAGAGTGATATTTCTTTTTAACAATCCTTCGTGCAGAGATAAAATGATCGTGCATCATTAGAAAGATTTCTCGTTTGATATTTGAATTATACTTGTTTTTTTCAAATTCATCGGTTTATAGCGAAATCAGGATTCTGTCAGAAAGTTCCTTGTTCTTAGTCCAGATTGTAGTTATTTCATAAAATTCCTCATTTTAAATCTCAATTTAATTTTTATTCAAAAATTCCCGTTTCTTAGTTGAAATTCGAGTTATTTCCGAAAATTCCATGTTTCATGTTCAAATTGTTACTCGTTTGGAAAATTTCCTGTTCCCACTTAAAATTATTTTTTGTTTTTAAATGCCCTATTTTAAGTCAGAATTATATTTCTTCTCGAAAATTTCTTCTTCCAAGTCAAAATCATAATTCTTTTGAAAAACTCCTGATTGCATATCTGAATTATAAATTTTGCTTGCAATTCAGAAGTATGAGTCTTTTCGAAAATTTCTTATCTGAGACCTGCATTATCATTTTCGTTTAAAAATGTGTTGTTCCAAATAAGAATTATAATTTCTCGAAAAATTCTTTGTTTGAGATCAAAATTATAATTGTTTCATAAAAATTCTTTGTTTCATATTAGAATTAGAATTTTTGTATAAAAATTACCTCACTTTTATAACTTTTATAACATGATAATAATTTGGTTAGGAGAAAGTAATTATTCGTCCGACCACTGATACCTGTCCAGATACCGTGCACTTGTAATGGCCATTCTACATCTATGACGTTATATTTTTTGACGACATAAATATACAAATGGCCATTATATGAATATAGCTAGAAATGTTCGCTCTGCAGGCCTGAGAAAGGCCGTATTCATGCACGTATTATTTATAATATAATAAAAATGATAGATATATTATTATATTCACCAATAGAATTAAAGATGACCGCCAGAGTGAAAACGAAAGAATAGACCATCGTCATTTTCGCAATGTAGAGGAAAAACTGATTAATGCTTCAGTGGAGTAATAAATCAACAAATGTAACTAAAGAATATTCTATTGCACCATCAGCGTACAAATATATACGTAAGTAGTTTTTATCTCACATATATGTGAGGTGTCGACGTTATAAGTGTCAAGATTGTCCTTCATTATATTATTTTACATTTCTTATTATCATCATTATAATTATAACTTTTCATCTCAAATAGAGGGCATTGGTTGTCATTAGTTATAAACTATGTATGTAACAGCCAAAATAGGTAAAAAGGAAAGTTCTTCAAATCATCTAAAACTACCATAAGATTTAAAACTATGCGTACTTTAGTTGGCTTTTAAAATAAAACCACTATAGACTTCACTTTAGTCAAAATCCTGTCTGAACATGAAAAATTGATTTTTTAAAAGAAAACTACGCTAAATAAGTAAACATATTGTAGAAGAAAATCTTTGAGAAAAGGCACCGGGCTAGGATCGTGTGACTTTTTCTACTTATTTGAAAATAATCGACTCCTTGAAGGTTAAAGTTTAAATACTTTGTCCAAATCTAATTTTATTGATTGAAGATCCACGTGTTTAGTTGAAAATTAATCATATTTAGTTAAAACTGTTGTGCTAAATTTATATGTTTTATTTTTAATTCTCCTGTTTCGGTAGTGAACTAATCTTCTTTATTAAAAATTCTAATACACGCTCAAAAGTTGAACTACTTTATTGAAATATCATTTGATCAATTTTGTGGATAATTATAGTTTTTCGAATTTCTGACTCTAATGTGTATCGCTAGCTATTCAGTTTTTTTTTCAAATCAGAACTTAAACCATAATCTTCACTAGAGATATTTGCTTTTTAGATCGATTTCGTTGAGATAAGAAGATATTAATTAATGAGCGATATAGTGTAAGAGATTCGAAAAAACTGGGATTTTCTGCGGTATGTCTACAACAAGGAGCAAGTGATATTAAGTTTTTCAACAATGGGAATTTGTCTTTCAAAAAAAGTTTCACTGTAAACATCCATTAACTGCTTTAATAATCCCAGAAAGTAATATATTTTTTAAATGTATAGAGTATAGAAAGTCTTTAAATCAATTGACATTGTTTACAGAATTTCCAAATATCTTGAACAAACAAATATTACTTATAGAAGTCGTTAATTGTGTAATTATTTCCAGAAAATGATAACTTTGAACGATTTACTGAAAACAATATTTTTTTTAAACAAGAATAATTATTTGAACGATTAAAATTAAGCGAAAAATACGTGAGATCTTGCAACTTCACGAATAAAAATAATGAATGTCTAAAGAATGTTTTAAATAATGTTTGTAGCATGAGTTCTACACAAAACTGCTATTTTTAATTTTTTTGAACATTTTCCGGGCACAAAGTTTAGACTTATTGAGTAAAAATTACTCTTTAAGCATTAATTAAGTACCACACACTTCATTCATTAAGGACCACACTCCTCAGTCGCACTCCTGACAATGATATCCTGGATCATATCCGATGCGCCCTCTATATGTTTATTGTCCGTTAGCGCGTTCCAAGCTGTATTATCTATGCGTTTGTTTATCTTTTTCTGAAGATCTATTCGCACTTCCTGTTTCTGTAAATACTCAATCTTGATTCGAGTTTGTTTTGTTTTTTGGTTCTCTTTCTTCCCCATCCCTGACCTAAGTGTATTTTGGAGACTAGAATTTAATGATTAGCATTGCACTCAGGACCCCTCATGGCCCTTGTATTTTGTACCTGCTCTCTTAGTCTTTCAGTCGCAAAAAGGATGTCAATGTACTGTGGCTATCTTCTCTACAACAGGTGTACATGTGGATCATTCTATGCCTAAGCCAATTATTTGTAATAAATAAGCTATTTTGCAAGCATAAGCTAACTAATCTTTTTCCCATATAATTTGTTCCTGGATGCCCTGAATCACCTATCATCCTTTATTTACCCTCACCTGGATACCAATCCATCTATTCACATCTCCTAGTAGAATGATTATTTCACCATGATCGCAAACACTTTTTGCATCATATAAAGTACCAAAGTACCACCTTTATTTGCTGGAATGCTCAAATACTGTGGCGAGTACGTACGTCACAAGTTGTGCAAAGTGATAAATTTATGTATCGAGTCGGTTGCAGTATATATCGCTCGCAAATGCATTTACCTCGCGCTGCGCGCTCAATCTCCGTACTTTCCCGATATTTGTGCACAGACCTTTCAAACTTAAAGACAAAAAGATCAACAACTGTAATTCAGTATTTGTAAAATCTCTTTGTTAAAGCTCCTTTGGCAATCAATAAAGATTTGTGTCACAATTTGTTGATCATGACTGACCCCTGCATAAACAACCTCAGAACCCTTAAGGAGAGTGTCCCTAGTCCCATGGATACGCAAGTTCAGGATCTGCTGATTGAAGATGATTGAGGTAAACATGGACAACGCTGCTGAAAACCAGAATTTTTCGACCAAAAATGGGTAAGCCTCATGATTCCGTTCTTCTTCATTGGTTGCAATATTGGAAAAAGATGTTGAGTTTAGACGTTTCACGATTCGGTTCCTTCTTTCAAGGTCACATTAACTATGGAACTCAAAAGACAAATTTATTCTATAGGAAAGAATTATTTTAAGAATGTATTGATCAAGATTGTTCATAACAATGGGAAATGTTGTTGGATGTCAGTATATTTCATAGGAGTTTAATTTTTTATGACGTAATAGACATCTCAGCAAGAAAGAGATTTTTCCTGTTTGAAAGAGACTATTAAATGCATTTGTTAATCAGAATTGTTAGGAACAATCTTAAATATTGTAAAATGTCCGTTTTTTCGATCAGAATTTTAATTTAGGGATAAAATGAACAATCATGCAAAAAAAATGGATTTTTTCTATCAAATCGTGACTGTTTAATGCAATTCTTAATCAGTATTGTTTATACAATGGTAAACATTGTTTATTGCTTATAACAAACAAGAAAATAATGCTTCAGTGTATGGTTTTTTGGCATTTTTCAACCTAAATAACAAATAAGCAGAGCCGTTGTTTGCAAAATCGGCCTTGACAAACCTCTTTAAAATTTAATTAGCTTTAACTGAAAAAAAGAAAGATGAAATCGGATAACAATTATATGCTCTGGATCATTTTGAACCCCAATTTTCTAGTTCGCCGCCCATTGCGACGAAATGGTGTTCTCAGAAACGCTTGAGAAACACCACACGATGGAGAAACGCCTTTTCACACGCTCACGGCGAGAAAAACTGGAGTTGCAGGTAGATAAATGTGACGTCTGGAGAAAAGAAGTGGCATATCTATATCACATATCTGGACGGAATGGAGTCAAATCTGACCCATCAAAGATAAGTGCGATACAAAATTTCCCCACTTCCTGCAAGGTAAGAGCTGTATGTCGATTCTTATGACTATCGGTGATATTATAGGTGATTGATTCAAGACCATGCCAAGTGATTCAAACCTTTGAATGATCTCATCAACAAAAATATTAAATGCAGATGGGAAAAAGAGCATCATTAAGGTTTCCATAAAAATAGAAATTACCTTTGTTGAGAGCCTTTCCTTCAATATTCGGATTTCAAAAAAGAATTTCAGCTCACCCCAGATGTCTCAGAGTACGCTGTGGGATCAATCCTATCACAGCAAAATGACGAAATGGTCATGCCTATCGCCTATTACTCAAAGGTAATGAACACTTGTGAGATGAGCTACATGCAATAAGGAGAGAGCCTTTCGGTAATATATGGAGTGCAAAATTTCCAGCCCTACCTTTACGAAAGGAGCTTCATATAAGCACGTGGTCATCATCCAGTGCATCAGATGCTCTATTTTCAGGATACGGGCACCAGACTTCCTAAGTGTCGAATACAATTGTAAAGCTACCATTTTATTTTCCAATATAAGATAGGTATATTGAATCGCTGGGTCGGCACCCCGTCTCAAAATCCCTTGCGGAAAGAATTAAAACCCTTTGCGGCAGCTCAGAAAATTGCGACCATCGTGAGGTCTAGCCAGTTCAAACCTAGTAAAAAGAAACCGACTACTCTGCCCAAGCCACATGCGAACCCAACTACCAAGGACCCGGACAAAAGTACCAAACCTAAGCACGAAATCACATAAATTCGAGAAAGAAGGCAAGGCCCGTTCTAAACCTCGATGACAGTTTTCAGCCTCCGAGTGGTTTGGATGCACCTAAAAAGGACGAAAGCACAATCGGTTCAATGCTACAAAATCGCAACGCTAAACTCAAAATCACAAAAATGCCCTCCTCCAGTAAAAAGTCCTTTTTAGCGGGATCATCATCTGAAGAAGAAGATCATTAAGATTTCGTTGCCTTCGTTTTTAGAAAAAAGTCACAACGTCCTGTCAGAAGTAGGACCTGCACAATCGACCTCGAAGCCAATGGCTGACGTCGAAGTTTACCTCCGCGTTTACCCTATATAGACCCACGTACACTCCAGAACGAAGAAGAACGATCTTCAGAAATCTCTGAGGTAGTAATATCCAGATCACTCTTTATCCTGGTAGAATTGAATAGACTCCGAAGGACTTAAGACAAGAAATAAGAATGAAATGTCACGAGAGTCTAGTAGGATGATACAGGGGCCTGACAAAAACGTATAGGCGCGTCCGAGAATCATTCACATGGTCCGGCATGCGGGACCAAATAAACAACTACATAAGAAATTTTCGTAAGATAGTCGTAGTTGATATCAAATTATTTAATAATGGACATACAAGCATAATATGTAATCAGATTTCGCCTTTAACTATTCATTAAAGATCGCTAGTTAGCATTAGCGCGTCAGAGTGGCAAAATAACGCTCCCGCGAGCTACCCGCTCTGCTAGCGCACATATGTCGCATTCCTCGGAAAACCCGAGGCTAGGAACGAGAGAGGGCGCCATGAGACGTGGCAAAACGAGACGCGGAATACCGAGACAGTAGATATGTCTCGTCTCGTCCCGTCTCGTTCATCGGGATTTCACGCTCGGCGGCCACACTACTATTACGTCATAATTGTTGACGATATAAATATAGAAATGGCCATTATATGAATACAAGCTGGACAAGAAGACTTTATATTCACTCCAGAGGCCTGGGAAATAGTCGTATTCATGCATGTACTATATAAAATATAAAAAAGCGATAGATATATTGTATAAGTATATTCACCAATAGAATTAAAGATGACCGCCAGAGTGAAAACGAAAGTATAGACCATCCTCATTTTCGCAATGTCGAGGGAAAACTGATTAAAGCTTCAGTGCATAAGTGGATCAACAAATGTAACTTAATAATATTCCATTGCTACATCAGAGTACAAATATATACGTAAGTAGTTGTTATCTCACATATATGTGAGATAACGACGTTACTAGTTTCAAGATTGTCCTTCGGAGATATAGTTATTGCATTTTCATCTCAAATGAAAGGCATTGGGTTTAATTGGTTAGAGACTATGTAACATGATGAAATGCGGGTGCTTTATTTTTTATTCTCCAAATCGAATCAAATATTCTAACTAAAAAAGAAAAAAATCTTACAGTTTTCAAGGTTTTTACCATAAATTATAAGGAAGTATAGACGCAATAACTGTCATTAAAGGGCAATAACCTACTTGAACACATAATATTTAAAAAGATGCGTAACTTAGTTTACTTCCAAAAGAAAACCACTATAGATTTAATTGTATCAAAACCTTCTTGAATACATAAGATATCAAAAGATGCGTACTTCAGTTTACTTTTAAAATAAAACCATTATAGACTACACTTCAGTCAAAATCCTGTTTAGGCATGAAAAATTGATTTTTTGAAGAAATCTGCGCTGAGTATGTATATATATTGCACAGGAAAATCATTGAGAAAAGGCACCGGGCTAGGATCTTGTGATTTCTTCTACTCATTATAAAAAATCGACTCATTGAAGGTTAAAGTTGAAATGATTTGTCAAAAATTAATTTTATTAATTGAAGATCCACGTGTTTAGTTAAATATTGATCATATTTAGTTCAAAATTGTGTGGTAAATTTATATATTTCATTTTAAATTCTTCTGTTTCGTGTAGAAAATTCTACTTTTTTGGAATTCCTGCCACTAATGTGTATCACTAGCTATTCAGTATTTTTTTAAATCTCAGAACTTAAACCATAATCTTCACTAGGAATAGTTGTTTTATAGATCGATTTCCTTGAGTTAAAAATACTAATTAACGAGCGACATAGTCTGAAAGATTCGCAAAAACTTGGATTCACTGCAGCATTTCTACAACAAGGAACAAGTGATATTAAGTTTTTCAACAATGGCAATTTGTCTTTACGACGAAGTTTCATTCTAAAAATTCATTAATTGCGTCAATAATCCCAGAAAGTAATATATTTCTAAAATTTATAGAGGATAGGGCACATTTTTGAAAAAGTTCCACATGCACGTTGCACTTTGATCATAAAAAGCAATTAAATCGACGAATTCTGTATGTGTATATTATATGTAATAATGTGTTCAGCTACTCATATTTTAATATACAGGCGAACTTTCATAACTCGAACCACCAAAGAAAGCAAAAAAAACTACGAGTTATCGAATATTTTTAACACGTATAAGATTGGACTGGAATGTGGCCGGGAATGAGCAAAACGTGGAATCATCAAAAATTCGAGTTATCGGGGTTCGAGTTATCGAAGTTTGACTGTATATTAAATTTAAACTACCATGTATGCAAATGACTTGATGTACATTTGTATAAAATTAAATACAGACTTTCCTAACACATTGCCTTCGCAGTCGAAAACACGATTTAAGGTCGATTTCAGG
>CAKNWT010253001.1:0-15554 GCA_932066315.1 Andricus coriarius | reverse complement strand
TTTTCGGACAACTCTGTAGGCGGGGGTTTTCGGGATCGCTGATTATGAATTTGACATCGAATTTTTTAAATTCGAAATGGCGGATTTAATATGGCGGACATGAAATTTTGAAAACTATACGATTTTTGCACAACTCTGTACTCGGGGGTTTTCGGGGACGTTGATTATGAATTTGATATCGAATTTTTGAAATTCAGAATGGCGGACCCAATATGGCGGACATGGAATTTTGGAAAGTCTTCGATTTATGAAAAACTCTGTACTTGGGGGGTTTCGGGGTCACTGCTTATGAATTTGACATCGAATTTTTGAAATTCAAAATGGCGGATCCAATATGGCGGACATGAAATTTTGGAAACTATAAGATTTTCGCACACCTCTGTAGTCGGGGGTTCTCGGAGTCGCTGATTATGAATTTGACATCGAATTTTTGAAATTCAAAATGGCGGATCCATTATGACATCCACCGCGTACTCCACATAGGTAGAAACAGAACGTCTTTTGGGTTTTCATTTGTTCTGCATCAGAACAAATGAATATCTTATCAGGCAACGTCGGGTCGTTTGTATCGGATCCTCATTTGTTTCATGCACTATATTCAGATCGAGTTGTAAAAGACACTATCAACATTCCGTGGTGAATTGATTGGACGAGTTTCAATACCAAGTTCCTGGAAGATTCAGTTATTTATTTTTACTACCATCGCCATGTCGCAAACAAAACGCAAAAGCCGTTATGTTCCTACCTATGTGGAGTACGCGGTGGATGCCATATTGGATCCGCTATATGAAATTCTAAAAGTCCAATTTGAAATTAGTAATCAGCGACTCCGAATACAGAGTTATGCGAAAATCTTGAGTTTCCAAAATTTCATGTCCGCCATGTTAGATCCTCCATTTTGAATTTCAAAAATTCGATGTCAAATTCGTAATCAGCGACCCAAAAAAAACCCCTGAGTACAGCGTTGTTCAACAATTGTAGAGTTTCCCAAATTTCATGTCCACCATATTGGGTCCGTCATTTCAATTTCGAAAATTCGAGGTCAAATTCATAATCTGCGATCCCGAAAACCCCCGAATAGAGTTGTTCAAAAATCGTAGTTTCCAAAATTTCATATCCGCCATATTGGGTACGCCATTTTGAATTTCAAAAATTCGATGTCAAATTCATAATCAGCGAGCCCGAAAACCACCGAGTACAGAGTTGTGCGAAAATCGTAAAGTTTTCAAAATTTCATGTCCACCATTTCGGTTGCATCATTTTGCGAAGGGTATGGATCCGCCATGTTGCGAAGAGTATGGCTATTCGAGATCGGTGAGACAAGTTTTTTCTTGCAGTTCAACTATCTCGATCACCGTTGATCATAGTTAGGATCGAGTCCCAATAGTCTTTTGGCTTGAAAAAAAATTATGAAAACAAAAAATTTCCGATTTTTTGGTACTTTTCTCCAAATTTGGCGCCATTTTGAATTTCCTACTGGACCAAACTCCATTCTAACCACGGATTCTTGAAGTGCATACCCAAAACTACAAGGAAACATGGTTTTCGTTTGGAAATTTATCTTTTTCAGTCATGAGAATGAGGCTTGAACATAAGTATTAAAAATTGTAGTTCTTGGTCGTTAATGGGTTAATGAGTGAAATTTCTGATTTTATTACTAAATCTACACAGGACTTTTATAGAAGGCAAGAGTATTTTAGATGGCACGATTTATTTCTGGCCAGGGCCGACGAAACGTCTCCGAGTGGTGTGCAAGCCTCACCCTTTTTACTCCCCCCCCCGCCGGGGAGGGGGTGGGGGGTGGTTTTTAACACTCCAAAATCGAGCAATTTGGTGTGTGCAATTCTACACACGCTAATATATTTAGTGTTTAGAGTGCTCAACACACGACATAGGCCTTTCTTCGGCCCTGTTTCTGGCGAAATACAGTGAAACCTCTCCATAACGGACACTCTCGGTGAACGACTTTCTGTCCGCTATGGAGAGATGTGCGCCTCAGAGAGTCAGTTGCTGAACATTAATATGTTTATGCATACATATTATGTATGTGTAATAATATTATTATTAAATAATTAATTCAATAAATAATAATTAATAAATTCATAAATAGCATCAATTAATTAAATATATAATTGAATGAATAAAATGAATTAATATATATAATAAATTAATAAATCAAATAAATGATTAAATATAATAAATTATTAAATGAATGAATAAATAATGCAAATGAATAAATTAAACTAATAAATAATATATTACGTAAAATAGATTTATAAATAATAAATACAGTACAGGATCACAGCATGGAAATGAACTCTTTGACAGGTCGCGTGACGATACGGTTACGTTTATACCCCACCCCTATGTCTGCCCTTAAGCTAATGAGTCAGGTTGTATTGTCACTGTCCGTCTCGTAAAGGTAAATTCATATCGTGGCGGCCAACACTAGAGAAATTTTAACTGTTTGACAGGTTTACTGATTATATGGTTACGTCAGGTTGCATTGAAACTGTCCGTCTCGTAGAGGTAAATTCATGGGTAAATTAATATCTTGAGGGTCAACAAAAGTGTCCGCGTCCGTTATAGAGTGTCCGTTAGGGAGAGGTAGCTTAACATGGGATTTCCTATACCTTGTGTCGATGAATCATGCAAAGTGTCCGTGAGCAGAGGTATCCGCTCTGGAGAGGTGTCCGTAAGTAGAGATTTCACTGTAGTTGCAAAAAGTGAGCGTTTTATAACAATACAACTGCCAATACCCTTATTTACATTTACAACGTGGTTTAATCGGTTTATTTAAAGAATTCTGTATGAAAATCCCTATTATAAATAACATGTCTGGAAGAGGTCACAGCTCCAACAATTTATGTTTAAATGAGTGTGAGATACTATGAGTATACTTGTGTTTTTCATTGGTACGTAGTATTTAATGAAACATTGGTTTGCATTACTCTTGAATAAGAATGACCTTTTCCAGATAAGCAATTGTAAATTATAAAAGGGGTTTTCATGTAGAATTCCTTAAATAAACCGAATAAACCACGTTGTACATACAAATAAGTGTATTGAAAGTCGTATCCTTAAACGCGTTAGAAAAACGGTCACTTTTTCAACTATTTGGCAATAAATAAATCCTGCTATCTAAAATACTCTAGCCTTCTAGAAAATTCCTGTGTAGATTTAGTAATAAAATCGCAAATTTCACTCACTAGAAGTCTTACTTTATTAAGAAACGCGAAAAATGATCAAGGGCCCAGCTTTACAATGTAAACTGACCTAGTTATGTCCGCCATTTTTATTCGTAATTAACTGGTGTCAATCGCACCGCCGCCCAGATTTACGATCCCAATTAGTCTTCGGACGAATTATTTAATTATAATTACTTCAACTATTTTTTTTAACTTTAACTATTATTAGTTTTTAATACTTTTTTACTATGTGAGAAGTTGTAGGCTCCGGAAGCTACGCTCATGGTTCCTTAAAGCAACCAATCCCGACGCAACTGGAACGTTTACGTCATCCACTTCTGCTCCTTCTGTCCTAGAAGGTAAGCAAGAGCGGGAAATTTTAGCGAGAGAACATCGTTCAGCACTATTCCTTGCAATCAGGTCTCTAGCCGCGGATGACCTTACGCGGCAGACGGGACAGGTGGAGATGAAGGTTTGACCTCTGGATACTTTTTTAGAGCTACCAATCTTTGTAGAATGTTATGGGGAACAGTGTTGACAGACCAGATGAAGTGACCCCGGAAGAACAGCCATTCGCATCCGGTTCGCGATGGAATGAGCCTGACGCTTTGAAGCCGGAATCTTCTTGAGTTGGCTAAGAAATGAAGCTTTCATACCTCCAAGACAGCCGATTATGAGAACTACAAGATGGACTTTGTATCCTTGGTACAGCTTGCTCAGCTCGAAGAGAAGTGCTTGATATTTCGCTCGTTTTTCTTCCTCCTTTGCCGTGATATTACCATCGGCTGGTGCCGAGAATTCAATCACGTAAATGATCTTGGTCTTCAGATCTTAGAGGACAATATGAGGCTTCGTAGCACTGATACGTTGAGTGGTGGAGAATGAGAAATTCCAGTAGATCTTACACTGATCATTCTCCACGACGGACTCGAGTTCTCACTGGGCGTATGGCAAGACGGGCAATAGATCAACACCATAAAAGTGCCTAAGATGGTAATATAACACTGTTAGAGCTGCATTGTGTCTCTCTATGTACCCGTAACGTGCATACTTTGAGCATCCACTGAGAAAATGTTCAAGTGTTTCTGGCTCTTACACGCTCGGCAGTTAGTATCGCCTACATGTATATTCATTATGCGCTCGCGGTTAACTAAGGTGTCTATAACGCCGTCTTGACAGGCAAAAAGAAATCCCTCAGTCTCCGATCTCAATCCAGCAGACTTGAGAAACAAGTTGCACAGACCTATCGAGAGCTCTTCTGTACGTATGATGCCGTAGAATTTACCATGAAGGGGTTTGTCAGCATGTTCTCTTAGTAGAAGCGTATGTTCTGCTTCCTGTATGACTTTTGGGCGCCGAAGGTGTTAGTGATGCTAGGCCATGTGTAGTATCTTTGGAATCAAATAAGAGGCCAAGCTCCTCTGCCGCACGTTATAGAAACGCCGCAACATTGACGACTTCATGTTGATGTACGAGTTGCATAAGAGAATCTGCACTATTTAGAACTGAGCAGGCTGTAGCCAGAACCGTTCTTCGATGAACACACTCCAAGCTTAGCAAGCCTCTACCCTCTTTATCTCGAGGTAGGTATATTCGAGGTACGGAAGATCTAGGATGATGACTTCGATGGATTGTCATCATCTTTCGTGTGCTTCGGTCAAGTTGCTTCAACTCATCGACGTTCCATTTTACTACGCCAAATGTGTAGAACAGTATAGGAACGGCCAGCATATTGATCACCTGGATCTTATTCTTTCCAGATAATTCGGAAGTCCAAATTTTTCTGAGAATTTGGCGATACGTTTTTAACACACGGACATTTTGGGTTTCCGCTTGTGGTATTCCAAGAAATGTATATGTTTCTCCATTACCAAGATGTTGAATGCTATTTCCGCCTATGAGTTGAACATCCTGATCGTCACGCGATGGTGTATTTTCTAGTGGTCCTTGGTGTCGGTGGACGCAGGCACATTTGTCCAGTCCAAAGCTCATGCCAATCGCTTCAGAGTACCTATTCACCGCCTCCACAAGGATGTTGACATCCTCTTTCGAGGAAGCAAAGAGTTTAAGGTCGTCCATGTATAAAAGTTGGTTGACCTTATATACTCTTCTGTTCGGCGGGCCACATAGGTATCCAGAGCTTTTGCCTCGGAAGACAATCGATAGAGGCAAGAGGGTGATGCAGAAAAGTATCGGACTTAGAGTCTCCTTGGAAGACGCCCCTCTTATATGTGATATAGCTGGTAGTCACTTGTCTTTTGTCAGATGTTAAGACAAATCTTGTCCGCCACAAGAGCAGAAGCTCTTTTATGCATCTCACTATTTTTGGATGCACCTCCAGACACTCAAGGAGCTTAATAAGTAGCGCATGGTTCGTGTTATCGAATGCCTTACGGTAGTCAATCCAAGCCATGGACAGATTGCGTCGATACCTGATCGAGTCTTGGGTAACACACTTGTCTATTAACAGGTTCTCATTGCAACCTGCCAGATCTCTCTTGCATCCACGTTGTTTAACTATTGCACTCCATACCGGCTCGATAGACGTTTATATCCTCTCTTTGAGGATACTAGTGAATAGCTTGTTGCTGGTGTTTAAGCAAGCTATGGGCCTGTAGTTCTGTGGACTTGAAAAATCTCCGGTCTTAGGGATCAATACCGTGCGTCCTTCCACTAGCCACTGCGGGATGGGTTGTTCTCCGTTTAAGAAAGTTGTAAATATACGAGCTAGATGTTGGTGCGTAGAAGTGAACTTCTTCCACCAAAAG
Source organism: Andricus coriarius (assembly GCA_932066315.1). Taxonomy (NCBI): domain Eukaryota; kingdom Metazoa; phylum Arthropoda; class Insecta; order Hymenoptera; family Cynipidae; genus Andricus; species Andricus coriarius. The sequence continues at coordinate 9,598 of CAKNWT010253001.1, read as the reverse complement.
TTGTTGATTTTATCTGGCCCTGGCGCTGAATAGTTTTTAGTTCTAGCGATAACTTTCTTCACTTCTTCAGCAGTAATTAGTGGACACTCTTCCTCTGGAGCCTGCAACCTTTGCCTTTGGAAAAAGTTACGAAAGAGTGATATATCTGAAGCGTCTTCATTTAGCTGATAAGTATCTCCATAAACTTTCTCCCATAAGACTTGAATCTCTTCTCGGCTAGGCGGATTATTAACGGCACGTGACGTTTTATTGAACAGACGGGAAGGATGAGTTGAAAAGGTGACATTTTCCTAAATCCATTTTATTCGTCGTTCAAGGCGCTGTTTCGCTGTTGAAGGAGATATTATTTTGTCCGTCCAGTGCTGTTTGATGGTCAACAGTTTACACTTGTTCAGCGTGTGATTTGCTTTCCTTAAGTTTCGAGTTTCAGGATTCTTTTTTGACAATTTTGGAAATGTTTTTAAATATTCTCTTCAAACTAATTTTTCAAAATAGGATCATTTTTTATTTCCCCAGAAATCTGAAGAAAATTGTTGTGTTCTGTTGAAACATATAAAAATTTACATTTTCAAAAAATTTAAATGTGATTTCCAGCTCGAATTTGTATTCCCTGTGAATTCCCGGGGGTTTGGTTTTACTTTTATTCGCGGCAATTTCCCAGGCTCCCCCGTTATTAGACACCTCGTCATGTAAAAATAGACAATTGTTTCTTATTTTCACACAATTCTAATTTTTAGCTCGAACAAGGTTTTTGTCTTAGGCGGTAAAATTATATATAGTTTATTCCTAGTGGAAAATAGTATATTGCATTACAAGTGGTAGGCGATGGCCTTTTCGTGACAAGTGCAGTGTTTTTAGGACGAGTCGTAGGTGAGGGCACCGAAGGTGCCCGAACCGAAGACGAGTCTAAAAACACTGCACGAGTCAAGAAAAGGGCCTACCACGAGACTCTCCGCCAGTAGCTCTCTGCCAGTAGCCTCTCCGCCGCTAGGTGCGCTATAGTTGCTCAAGTCAAAGTTGCGGGAAAATTTAAATTGTATAAATAAAAAAATTACTTTTTTAATACAAATTACAAATAAAAGTTTATAGTTTACTCATAAAGAAATGTCATCAATTTGAAAAGACAAAACTTAATATTTTAAGTACTGATTAGTTTTTATAGCGTATATATTTCTGCACGGTAAGTCGCGAGACGAAGACGCTGCATTTGTAGCTGAAAACATCGACCTTTTTCCGTCTTTATCTAACTATCTTCCTTTCACTTATTGTGAAAATGTGGAATGCTTACGAAAAGAGGCCTTTTCGTAAGCATTCCTCATTTCGTACGTTCTTTATTCGCATCGCTCGAAATGCGCCACATTACACACAGATCATAAGTACGAAAACACGCCATTTTCATGATAGTGTTGTAAAAAATTATATATAATATTACCCACTATTTATCATTTCTCTGTCTGGGATTCCATTCTTTGTTGCCTAAACATTTTTGCTGAATTAGTATCATTTTCAGAGCAGAACATTTTTTTAAAAAATGTCTATCGATGATTTCGATTATTGGACAGTTTCCATTCAGAAATGCGTTTGTATCAAACACAATCTGTCAAACAATTAAAAAAAAAAACGTTTTTCTCATGATAAAATATTGGACCAATATTGAAACAATAGTGTGTTGTTAAACCTTTTTTAAGTCCAAGGGACTTAGTTTAACATTTTTTAAATTATTAAGGCAGTTGTCGTACTACAAATTATATCTCTGAAAAAAAAGTTTTTCTATGATTTTGAGAATCAAAACAATATTATTGATGATATAATTTCAAGTAAAAAACATTATTTTTAATGGAAAAATTTTAAAACACAAAATATGATTTTAACAATGTTTTCTATAATTAAATTTTTTCCTACTACCGCTTATTGAAATTAAAAAAAAAATGGATGAATTTTAATAAATGATGGCTTATTTATTCAGGGAAAAAATTCTCTACAACTTTACTCTTTTCAATTTTTAAAGCAGATTTTTCTTTGGCTGATACCGTTCAAACCATTTTTTAAAAAGAAAACATTTTTAAAACAAAAAACTATATTTGAAGATTATTTACTTATTTTAAAAATTGGAAACAAGAGTTGTAGGGAATGTGTTCTTCGAAAAAATAATCCAGGATTGATCAAAATTTAATCATTTTTAAAACATTAGTAAGAAGCGACAGTAAAAAAAAAATAAATTACAAAAACTGTTATTAAAACAATTTTTTTCGTAAGTTTTATTCTTTTTCAAAAAAATTAATGTTTTTTCTTTTATTAGACTTGACTGATAATATCATATCAATTTTTAAAATCATAAAAAAACTTTTTTCTTCCAGAGGCCAGAGGTAAACTTCAAGTCGTAGAATCTCTTGGCGACAAAATATGTTGTTTTTTAGGGGAAATTGAGCGACAAGTATTTTCCCGAGTTAAGAAAAAATTTTTATATGAAGTTATGAGTATTTGAATTTTGTACATTTGAAAATATTAAATGCCGATTTTCTCAAAAACCCCACCTTTTTAAAAATTTTTTTGTTTGTTTCTTAAATTTGTACTTCTATCGGGAAGACATCGTATGAGCTTTATGTGGGTTAAACCATTTTAAACCACGTACCATTTTTTTACAAGCAACGATAGATTGAAGAAAATCCTGAGAAAACACTTTACTCAGTTTAAAACGTTATACAAAAAATAGCAGATAGTAATTTTCCGATGGATTTCGAAAGAGGACAATTGCCCTCCCCAGAATCAGGAATGAAACCCGAAAGATCTTAATTAGGTCAAAAGTTATAAAGGTTCAAAGAAAAAATGGTATTCTTTTTGGAAAACAGCTCTAAAATTTCAAATAGTCTCGTCTTATTCCCTTTAATAAGCAACATATTTAAGAGGCGAATGATTCAACTTGCACTGCCTGTATGATTTAAAATTGATACGGAACTGACAATTTCTAATAATTATCTTCTTAAGGGTGTTGGTTCAATCCCACTTGAAATTTTTTTTATAGGTACGTCACTGACTCAATATATCATTTTTCTCAAGTATTTGAGAACGAAAGAAAGAAAACTTGTTAAATATTTTGGGTTTTGCGAGATCCTCGGATCAATAAAATGTAATCTGCAGATAGCAGAAGACAGCATTTGAACGGCGAGAACCGTTCTCAAATTTATTTTTTTACTCACAATTCTGATGTCAGAAAAGCAATCTCTGGAGCTGTCTTGTATTCGAAGACCCACGACTGGATGATGGTGAACCTAGATTTTGCGAAACACGTCGCGAAATGGAGAGAAGTGGGTACAAATTTGAGATGTCCTGTGTGTGTGAAGACCATAAGACTGAGGTTGTAAGCAGCAAAGCAAACACGCATTCTTCTTTTTCTTTGTTTTTGGCCTTTTGATCCAATCAATAAGCCATGAAAAAACCACAATATTCAGTAATCTTCTTAAAAGTCAGTAAAAAAGTCCTCGATCCTTTAGTAATTCCTCTTCATTCGTAGCTGCCAAACTATTATTGCACCTAGCAGAGTTCCTGAAGTAGATCCAAAGCATTTAGAATTCAACTCCAGAGCGAATCGTCACGATTCCACGAAGGCGACCAACCCGCTTCGTACGAGACCCGCCATTGGGAGGGAAGGGAGGGGAGTCGCCCGCGCAGGAAGGCGGCAAATTCAAACTATACAGATATTTAAAGGCTATCATTACATACAAAAGACTAACGCTCCAGACTACCTACAAGAAACGGATAGTAAGAGGCTAATAAAATTAAATTATAATATTACCCCGCTGAAAAAAGCGGCCCAGCTCAATCACTGATTCCTCTGTGGGACTAAAAACGATGTCATTTATATCCACCAAGCCGGGAGGAAGCCCGGGACTAACACGCTCAAAGAAATCGTGCAGTGCCGGCCTTCCCCCCTCAAGGATCGGGCATTGATTTAAAAGATGGACAAGGTCTTTAAGCGGTCCTCCACATTCACATTCAACCCGGAGACTCCAGCCCATCCTTGCAAAATGATGACCTGTGCAAATATGTCCAGTCCTAAGTCTAGTGAATAAGTTTATAAATCGTCTGGGCAAACTAAGGCCTCGAAACCAAGGCCTAGGCATCTTTACATTAACCCGCGAGAAGTAGTTCCTCCTTGACCCATCTGGACTGCCATAAGGCCAGCACAGCGCTTCCCAGAAGTCAAAATCCCTTTGACAGGTTTCCTGAAGATCACGTACAGGAATTCCTTTTAATGCGATAACTGGGATTCTAGAGGCCTGCTTCGCCACCCCGTCAGCCACCTCATTGCCCCTAATCCCGCTGTGCGACGGAATCCAGCAGAAACGGATGGAAAAGCCATCTCTCTCAGCAGCTGCGACACCATTTCCCACCACGCGCGCTAGTACAGGGCCCGTAGGATCCGAGAATCTACGCAGAAGGCGTTCCAGGGCCGAGCGCGAGTCCGTGAATATAGCCACATTTCTCAAGCTTGACTCCACCGCATGCTTAACCGCGTAGAAAAGTGCATACATTTCCGCAGAGAGAACAGACATGTGACCGGCAATTCCCCAGGGAATCGCCGGTCCGCGAACTCGTCGAAGAGCTGCTGCGTGAACTCACAGTTCTTAAAGGCCTCCCCGGACTCCAAATCCACCGAGATCTCAGCCAGCAAATCGCTCCAAGGGTCATCAAAATAACCCGGACGAGAAGAGCATTCCATGGCCCCAGTGAACGCGCACATGGCATCAAACGCCGATAATAAGCCAAACTTGTCTGGGCTAACATTGAAGGTCCTAGATCGAGCCTCAGCAGCCAAATCCTCCAACCTTGCTGCTAGAGGGCTGTTATTCCAGCAGAAGTTACGGAGGATGAACCTATTTGCCAGGAGAGACCTACGGAATGACAAGGGAGTTTCGGAAGCCTCAGAGAGGAATAGAGAGAGGACTCCACCTTGCGGAACACCAACCCCACAAAGCCTTCGATTGCCTCCATCCAATGAGAAGAAGAGGTTTCGTCTGCTAACCAAGAAAGAGACCAGGTTAAGCAATCTTACCGGAACCCCTAAGTCCCTCAACTCATCACTCAGAGGCCCCGGCAGAACAGCATTGAACCCGCCCTTTAAGTCCAATGCCAGCGCCAGCGTGTTCTTGCGTCTGCCGAAGCCCATCATGATATCTGAAGCAACCAAGGCCGCACAGTCCATAGAGGACATGCCCCTTCTGAAGCCAAACTGGAATTCAGGTCAATCTCTCAAATAACTTGCAAAAAGTTGAAGTGAGAGATATTGGCCGGAAGCTCCTCCCACCCGGTTTAGGGATGAAGTGAACACGGGTGTCTCTCCAAGCCTCTGGAAAGGAAGAGACATGGAACATTGCGTTAAACAGGCCATGCACAAATCTCAGCAATGGGTCTGAGAAGCCCCGTATGACCTCGTACGACAGGCCGTCAATTCCAGGGGAGACTTGGCCCTGCAATGGGATAACGCCACCCGGAACTCCTCCCAAGAAAAAGGCTGATTCATGGGATCGAGCTGGTCTGGGTTCGGAATAAGGGCTCTTATCTGCGGAGGGATGTCCGAGCGAATCGGCTCCTCCTGGAGGCCTCTGATCACGGGTGAGTCCGAATCTGTGACCACACCAGTATGTGGTTCTCCGGCCCTGGAAGCAAGCGCTTTGACCGTACACCAAATCCTCGACAAACCAGTTGACGGATCCAAGGATTCGCAAAAGGCTCGGAAGGATTGGTGCTTAATTCCCCTCAACTGAGCCCTCACCTCGCTGTCCACCGTCCTATAAGCTTCCAGCTCCTCGTCCGTCTGGTTAGCCAAGAACCTCTTTCTCGCTAGTCTCCTTCTGGATTGGATCACCTCACATTCGGCATTCCACCAGAGTGGCTGTCTGGCCCTTACTCCACCCAGGGAGTCAGCTATATAGGCACTACTCGCCTCCAGGGAGTCAAAAACCGCCATTATGAATTTGTCATAAATGTTTGCAGGAATGACTCCCCTTGCGAGGTCTGAGCTGAAAGCCGGGATTAGACCCTCCATCTTCTCATTGAACAGGTCCCAGTCAAACGATTTAATATTGAATCTGTTAGAAGGGGACCGACAGAGGGATGGAGAGGCATCCAGCCTTCCAAAGACCGGCAAGTGATCCGAGTGGTAACTATTGTCGCCAACCCTGACTGTGGAGATCGATGCAAGAGCAGCAGTGGAGAAGACCAGATCGAGGTTATTGGCCATCCGACCCGGAGTCGAAATAAAGGTGGGTATAGAGTCGTTGAGAGGAATCAAGCCACTGTCAAACATAGCAGGTTTCCCAAAAAGTTGGAAATGGGAGAGCCCCACATGGGTGAGTGGGCGTTAAAATACCCACACATGACCAGGGAACCCCGATTAGACACGTGGTCGATAAATCCCTCACAGGAATCCTGTGTGACTCTCGCATCAGGAGAAACATATATAGAGAGGAAGACCACCTTCCCGAGGGACGTGCTAATAGTAACGCCGACAGCCTCCATGTCTTCATTCCAGGGACCCGTCAGGTCAATACTGTCAACACAGTAAGCTTCCTTGATCAGGATCAGCGATCCTCCTCCCCTGCCGAAAACTCGGTCACATCTATGGGTTATGTAGCCCTTAATTTCAAAGGTCTGCTCTTGCGAAAGCCATGACTCCGATATACAGAGTACATCAAGATCGTTCTGGAATAACTATGACTCAACTTCCTCCCTCTTACCTATCACACTTCGAGCGTTCCAATTAGCAAACTTGACCAGCTTGCGCTTATCCTCGTCTTATCTCTGCGAAGACCTGGTCTGTGACCAATTAATCGAGGGGCGGGAAGCCCGAACTAACTTTAGCTTTAAATTAACTGCGAGTTAGAACAACATAAATATCTGAAATAACATTGCCGATTATAACAGTATAAAAAATAATAATAAACAAAGTAAACACCGATAAATCATACAGTAGGCTTAACAATTTAGTTAACAATAATTTGTATAAATTTACCTAATAGGATCGCAACGAGAACAAGTTGAATAATTACATCTGGACTAACACCAGAAACCTAAAATAATTAATACGTCTTACGGTTAGGGATGCAAAAAAAAGCTCATAATTAAAGCAGACATACCAACTAGCTGGCTAGAAAAACCTCAAACAAGCATAAATGCAATCTTTTGGATCAAAAGCAAAGTCTTTACCTTAATAAGTAACAAAAGTAGAAAAAGATGAATAAAAGATTTTAAAGAGTTCAATTATTGAATAACAATTATGCACTTACTTACTTGGAAAATAATCGAGTAGGTTAAAATTTGTTGAAAAGTTTTTGAAAGGGTTACAAAATAATTTGAAACGTGACAACTTTATAACTATTGTATTGTATAATAATCAAATTGGGAAAATTTTGTGATAGTTCAGAAAAAAAAGTTTACCAGTCTCGAGCTCAGCTTTGCAAGATCCAAACCTGACTGATTCTTAGGATTTCTGAGATAATTACTAGTCTCGAGCTCGGCTTTGCCAGATCCAAACCTGACTGATTCTTAGGATTTCTGAGATAATTATTTTGGCTCTTTAATTAATATGCAGGGGTTTAAGCAAGATAACAAATTTATTTAACTTTACAACGAAAATTGAAGTGGTTTTATTTAAAAGTTAATTTGAGAGAAAATTTAAAGATTTTGGAAAGTTTGTGTAGTAGGAAACAATTGTCCAATTATTTATTTATTTGGATAATTTAATTAACAATAATTTGTATAAATTTACCCAATAGGATCACAACAAGAACGAGTTGAATAATTAAATCTGGACTAACCCCAGAAACCCAAAATGAATTAGCGCGTCTTAATGTTAGGAAATCAAAAAGGCTCGGAATTAAAGCAGGCATATTACCTAAGTGGCTAGTAAAAGCCACAAACTAGCAGAAGTGCAATCTTTTGGATAAAAAATAAAATGGACAACAGTCACTTTGAAGAAAGATTTAAATTAGTTTTTAAAATGTTTCCAAGCATTGGGCACGGCACTGAAAGAGTCCGAAGCTTTATTTGGGAATTAATTTAAAGGAATATTTAAGAGATTTAAAATTGTTTGGATAATAAATAAGAATAAAGATTCCTAGAAGGACAGATACTAATTGTGGAAATTGACTTAATATAATCATAACAAGACATGTTGAATAATTAAATCTAGTCTATCAGCGGGAACCTAGAAGAATTAGCACTCCCAATTAATAAGCAAGCAGAGTGGGAAGAGATTAATCGTTATCATAACAGTGTTAAATTAAAATTTGGCGTTTAACAGCCTCGGGATCGCCTGGACCAGTGGGACACTTACTGGTTTTTATTAAAATTAATTTTTAGGGAAAGAAGAAAGAATTTAAAAGATTTTAGAGAGTTTAATTAATGAATAAAAAGAGAGAGAGAGAGATTTCAGAGAGTTTTTATAGTAAGAAACAATTGTACAATTATTTATTTGGATGATTCAATTAACAATAATTTGTATAAATTTACCTATATTCTGGACTTTTTTGTATTTACCTATATCTGGACTAACACCAGGAACCCAAAATAATTAACACGTCTTACGGTTAGGGTAACAAAAAGGCTTAGAATTAAAGCAGTGTTAATTTAAGATTTGAACGTTACAATTTTATTGATTAATTTAGCAGGTTCTAATATGTAAATGAGGTTATTAAGTTATATGCATAAATAGCCACTGGACAGCAATCACTTTGGAGAAAGATTTGAGTTAGTTTAAAACTGTTTACCAGCCTTGAGCACAGCCCTAAAAAGTCCAAGGCTTTATTTGGAAATTAATTAATTAAAAAAATATTGAAGAAATTAAAAATTGTTTTGAATATTTAAGAGATTTAAAATTGTTCTGAATAAAAATAACCATAAAGATTTCTAAGAAAACAAGTACTAAGTGTGGAAAAAATGGCCTAATATAATCATAACAAACACGTTGAATAATGAAATCTATTCTAACAACGGGGACCTACAAAAGTTAGAACTCAAAATTAATAAGTGAGAAAGAATTTAAAGATTTTAGAAAATTTGTATAATAAGTAGCCATTGATCAATTATTTATTTGAATAATAATCGAGTAGGTTAAAATTTATTTTAATAACCTTAAAATTAGCAGGAAGCAATCTTTTGGGTAGAAAAAGCTATATCTTTAATTAATAAATACCAGGAGATGAATAGTTATTATTTCAGAGTGTTGAGTTAAAATTTGAGCATTGGAATTTATAAGTTCTATTTAACGAATTTTAGTGCGAAAGTGAAAATATTGAATTTAGATGCATAAATACACTTGCACAATATTCAAGTTGAAAATTTGAGTAAGTTAAAAAAAATTTAACCAGCCTCGAAGTGAATTGTTAGAGATTCTTACTGACAAGCAGAGGTTTGAGAAAACAGAGAAATGTCCTTAACTTTTGATTGGGAAAATTAATAAGATTTACAAAAGAGTTATTTTAAGAGGAAATTTAAAAGATTTGGAGAATTTTGAGTAAGAGATACCAAGTGTACAATTATTGACTTGTAAGATAATCGAGTGAGTTTTAGTTATTTATAAGCTTCGAGAAGATTCCAA
>CAKNWT010252997.1:0-21700 GCA_932066315.1 Andricus coriarius | reverse complement strand
TTTTTTTTTGAATAATTCCTAAGCCTTTCATTTTTAAATTCTGAGAAAAATGAATTAAGTTTTAAAATATTCGCTAGAATGATTTTGTCATAAATGAAGGTAGAATAATGATAAATATTGTTGTACAAAGACAAAAAGGTAATTTTTTAATTTTATAATTTTATTCATTCACAAACAAATTTTTAAGAAAAATAATAAAAATGTAATCTTTAGGTCTTAAAACACTTCCAATACATTGCATTATAGTTTTAAAATGCTAGTGTTACAATGTTGAATTTTATGCATTGCGATTTTACCTCAAATGCATTTCAATTTTACAATACCAGATAGAGCCGACGTGTTGTAATGTTTGTTTTTATACAGTACAGGTATTGAAATATCACTTACAATACCGTGTTTGAAATTTTACATTACGCTTGTCTTGTAGAAGTACTGTAGAATCCCAATCATTTTTAACAGCGTATTTTTAAATTGTATACAATTTAAAAATATTATTCTGACAAAGTTGAGAATAATTACATGTAATATTTTAAACATTTCAAATTTAAAAAGCCTGTCCGCGCGCCTTATTTTAAAATAATTTTTTTTTAAATCGAATTTTTTCTTTAGATTTCGAATTTGTGAACTTAAAAATAATATTTAAAACCATTTAAACATTTTATAATACGTCAAAAATGTCAAGTTAATACTGTTAAGCGAAATTAAATGGTTTTAATAAGCAATTAATTTGTAAACATTAATTTTGTTTTGTTTTAATGAATAGAGCATGTGTAATTTATCCGAGAACGGTACTTTTCTTTTCAAAAACTCTCATACGTTAAAAGGTACAGAAGTGAATTCGTTTTTCATTGAATAACTCGGTTCGCTCCAAATGCAGTTGCATAGTTTGTTCATCAGGAAGGCAGAATACCATTCCCCCTTTAGTATTTATACTAAATATATACATAAAGATAGCAAGGCAGAACTAGATAACCGACATTTTTTCGAAAATGGGTTTACTGCATACAAAATTCTTCAAAAATAAAATGAACGTTGTTATACAAAGATTTTTTGTAGTCCTTTCGTCTACCTTTTTTTTGGTTCAAAATTTGTTTGCCCTCATTCAGAAACTCAATGTTTCGGGTATAATTGTTTGTTTTTTATTTAAAGTGAAAAAACATTTTTCATCGCAATAAGTGGCCAAGCCTGCTTCAATTTTTGGCCGGTGTCACTCTTAGATTTTATTTTTTAATCTATTTCCTCAAAACAAGTTACCTTTTTCCGATCAAACTTTTTGGGCCTCAATTTAGCAACACTTCGTCTTGGGAATTGACTTTTGTTTTAGCTTAGAATGGCGATCTAGATTCTATAGAATGTTTTCTCGCTCCTCTGAAAAATTCCGATTTTGTTGTTTATCCAGTTATGTACTGTTGTTTATGAACAATAATGTAAGTGCTCCTTCAAATTTAATCATTTTTTTCTTTAAGTTTCTAGAGAATTTTGTTTCGTTTCCTCATAGAGGGAGGTTTGTAATGCCCTAATTTTCAAATATACTTTTTTGACATATTTTGATATTTCGATGTTTAAATAATGTCCGTGTGCACTGTGCATGTACATTATCTCTGTTCACCATATCTGGAAAACTAAAAGAGCTCTGATCATGAAATTCGGATGAATTGTAGCTTTGATTGATATCCAGATCGGATAGGAGTTTGAGATGTATTATCCATTTAAAACTGTTTTTTTAGTTTAGATAATTAAAAAAAAATTACTTTGTTCATACGAGAAATTTTTTTTTGATATTCAAAATACAACAATACTACATGAAGCGTTGGGTGAAAATACAACCTAACCCGGGTTAGGTTGTTTTTCCGTAAATCGATTTTTCTGAATCAGCGAATCCTAATTAGTTAGTACACAGCTTAAAACTAATAAAACAATGATTATTGTTTACGTAAATCACGTTATACTAGAGTAGGACGCATGGAGAAACGTCGCACGCGCAGCTCCCGTTCTTCGCTCTCGCACAGCTGTGCAGACTGCAGCGTGTAGTGACCAGCCGGCGAATCAGTGCGCTATTATTTTCATTGTCACTACTCAATAATTCATTCAAATCTAAATTTTTAAAACAAGAATATGAAGACTGGTTATTGGTTGGAGAACTTTATGTGTATGAAAGGATTTATTTTTAAATTATTATTTTCTTAGTTCAGTAACAGCTTGAAATCTTTGAATCGATTTATCTCAAAACGCGATTTTCCGAGTTAGGTTTTTTTTTTCACCCAACGCTTCATATGTAGTACAGTAGAAGTCCGATGAGTTTCTGATTTCGGGGCTGTAGGGGCGGAAAATTCCAGGAATTGCAGACTTATCGGATGCCCCCTCTAGTAGCACGATATTAGGTGCGCGCATGCGTAAGAATGATGTGCAAATCATAAGAAAAATAGCACACGTAGTGGGAGAACCGCAATTAGTGTGCGTGCCGTGCGTGTGATGACGTTTTAAGGGGAGTGTACACTTATCGGACGGCAACTTATCGGACTTGTACTGTATATTTGTTCGCGTCTTAAAAATGCATTGATCGACCTATTGCTGCTCCTTTTATGACTCTCCAGTGCCGATTTATGAAGTATTAAAAAATAGTTTATTCTGTTTAGATGATAAGTTTTGATTTGATATTCAAAATACAACAATACTATATCTTGTGTATTTGTTCGCATCTTCAAGACGCATCGATCGACCTAATGTTGAACGTTTTATGGCCCACCAGTACCGATTTACAAAGTTTACAAAAAATTGTGTATCGTGTTTATATGAGAAAAACCTTCTCTCATATTAGGAATACTACAGTACTGCACTTGATATGTTTGTTCGCGTCTTCGAGACACGTCGACTGATCTATTAACGTACCTTCCGTGACCTCTTATGATCTAGAAAAACCGATTTATAAATTAAAAAAATATATTGTTCATCTTCTCGATATGAGGAAAACTTTTTAAATATTGGGAACACAACATGAATTTTTATGATATATTTGTTCCCGTCTTCAAGACGCATCGGTTGCCTAATTGAAAAACCTTTAATGACGTACCCTACCATAATCCTATAACTATCCACATTCAAATAATTAACATAATCCTACCATGACCTACCAATATCGTTTTTAACTTTTTTAACAACATTATTTGTCTGCTTATGAGAGGATTTTTGAAAATTGGGAATGTAACAGTACTGGATTTAATGTAATTGTTCGCGTCTTTGAGACGTGTGGATTTCTTTATTGACGAACTTTCGTTGACCATTGTTGTTTAATCAGTGGCGACTTAGAAAGTTAAAAATAAGTTACATTGCTTTCATTAAAAAAACTTTGGTTTTAATTTGGAATATAACACTAACGTAAGTTAAAAACGTGTTAATTGTAACAGAAAACTTCGATTGACATTTTGGTGGGCTCGCTGTTTCAAAAAAATAAGATTTTGGGTAAAACAGAAACATAAGCTTGAAAAATATTGAAAGTATCATTTTTTTTTTGGTAGAGAAAAACCTCCCTCTACAAGGAAGCAAATTCAGCTGATACCTATATGAGGAAGCGAAATGCTCATAAAATGAGCACAAATAAATACATTATAGTGAATAAATACATTCATAGTACTTCGCAGCGGTATTCAAGTTTTTCGAAACATTACAAATTTTATGATCATTTAAGGCCAGTTTTACTCTCTAGAGATTAAAGAAAAAGAAATACGTAGTTTCTCAACCTTAGAGCGAGGCCAAGAAAAAAAGATTTTTTTTTTTTAAATCATATAATAATGATGAAAATCTTAATTTATCATTTTGAAATCTTAAATACTTTCAATTGAAAATTATTTAGGTTTAGTCTGGCTTATTTTAAAAAATAGTAATATCAAATAGCTCGTCACAAGTTTCGCATTTTTTATTTAGAAATAGCGTTGTTTCTAGATTCCCAATGCTTAAATCTTATAGTTTATGAAATACATGTAATTTTACACACGACAATAAAATATTTTTTATATTTTGTCAACTATTTAAAAAAAATTGAATGTTGAAATTTGAATTTTTTTACACGATGTTGATCGGATCCCAGGATTGACGTCAATCTGGTAGAAATTTCCAACAATCACAAATTAAGTATTACTGACTCTTACATAGTTTTTATGTGTTCATATTTTGTTAGTTTTGATCACATAAATAGTGTGAGAATCGAAAAACAAATGTTAAAAGAGGTGTTAAAGAATGATAACTGCGGACATTTTATAAATGTATCTTTATCGCCTTTATGGTAATGCAGTATGCCAAATGTCATCCAGACTTCGAAAGTATATGTCAACGCATACAAAAATTACAAATAATACATTTTTTTTTAAATATTGTTTGTGATTCTAAAAATATTTACCTTATTTAATTTCACACATTTTTAAGTCAATATCTCATTTCACGAGGAGGTGAGTTGTTTAAAAAAATTTTGATATGGTAGGAATCGGGTAAGTATACGACATGGCCTTACATTTTCAAAGTCTAAATGAGGGAAGATTAAAATAAAATTATTAGATATCAGATTTTAAAACTATGGAAATTATTTGATCTTTGAGTGTTTTTTCATATTCGGAGCGGTCTTCCACATTATGCTAGAAGTTTAGTAATTTAGAACGGATAGGAACCCTTTTTTGCAATTACATTATAAAGATGACCTATTTTCCTGAATCTATGGACTTAGGTATTGTTTATGATAAAAAATAATCAACATCTATCTAGAATTTTCCAAATTTAACACTGGTATGAACTACCTAGTAATCTAGATGTCGGTAAATGTTGGTAACATGAATCTGAGTAGAGAATGCAATTACACAATTAATTAATATAATCGATGTACATCAAAATTTAAATTTATGATACGGATTGATTTGCATCAATCATACATATATACTATACACAAATCGCATACAACGAATAATCTTGGTGCGAGTATCTAAATTCTGTTATTATATAAACTACATTTTAATGAAATATCTTTGAATTAATGGCATGCATTAGGTGTTGATTCAATTTTTTTTCAAATATACAAATTTAGAAGTACACAAATGTTTCCTAGTGCCGTTTATTTGATTTCCCAAACCGTCAACTCGATATCTTATTCCATGTGGACATCAGTTGACCAAAAAAAATGTTGGTCAGGTGTGTATTTACACTTGATACATATCCTTTCACGTACAATGACTCATCCTATTGCCGTTATATAGTTGAGTTTATAAATTATACATATATTGATTGTGTGTGCCTTTCCATTAAGTGACTATTATTTCTCCAGCACGATTCACAGAAGAGAGAATGCATAATGGTTTCTCTATTCATGCAATATTTAGAGGTAATGTCTTCAACTCGTAATTCACTGAAGGTGCGGTATTGACATCCAATATCTCATGATTCCCGACTTGCAAATGAAGATAAAGAACTAATGCTCAATAGCATTCCTTTATTGATTAATGTTTTTAATTTTCTTGTCACTGTGAAGTTGAATACACAAGATATTAAGTATAAATAGAGCTCGGAATCCGGTTCATCTAGACTGTTGAAATATGTTGATACTGTAGTTGCAAATGTATCTTGTATGTGCCTAATCAAATATTTAGAATATTATGGTTAATAGACTCTATAATAAAGAGAAAACAAGTAATGATTTCAATATTACTTCTCAATTAGAAGACTCGTTAAGCGGAGTTGAGTTTTGAATCGAATTCGATCATGGCCTTTGGTAAATCAAGTAAATCCATCTAGTCATGAATTCATCGACTAATAACATTTTTCTATAGCTGCTGCGAGAGTGATCGGGAAGGAAAGTGTTGAACTCAGTTCGAAAGGCTGCAGACAATGATTCACTTGATACTCAGTGTTCCGAATCCATAATAGTAGGCATAAGTCGCTAGAAGCGGAATGAAGAGTAAATTGCATAAGGAGCAGGAGAAGAAAGCACAACAAGATGAGGAATACAAGAAATGTAAAGAGTACTAAAAGAGAAAGATTAATAAAGAGAATCTGAATAACGAAATGTCAAAGAATAATAAAAAGATAGAGAATGGAATAGTGAAATAGAAGGGCGAGGAAAGTATTTTGTCAAAGAGAAGTCTGCCAAAGAGGATCAATGGAGTAAGAGGTTTCCAGCATCTCAGAAAGTGGATTATAGAAGAAGGCGAGGGCGTGGATACATATCGACAGATTTCGATACACATCGATCGGACTTTAAAGTCTAGTTGATGTGTTGAAGAGTGCGGAAAGATTTCTAGAGCTTAGAAGATTTCTGAAGATGGTTCAGGAGAGGGGGGGTGGATGAGAAGTCGAGGATGCAGGTGGATGAACGGTATATCGGATAGATTAGATGTCCGAGGTGCTTATTTCTCGGCCTTGGGAGCCCACGGGGCCGTGCTGGACATCTTGCACCACCCCAAGTCTCCCCAGTGAAGCTTCAGTACGAAGTCTACTTTTCTGCTCCTTTTCCATCAAAGAGGTTAGTCGAATTTTAGTGAGAAACAAGTGCGAGCCTCAAAGAGGCTCCTTATTTTCAAGAAAGGCTGGCGAGCGCAATGTGGCAGAGCGGGGGCATGGGTGCCCATGCGGCGAACAACCCCTGGATGAAGTTGATGGGAATAGTGCACAAGGAAAGGAGACATCACGATACCGGCGGTGCTTCTGGTGCTCAGGGGTCTACAATCGCTGGAGTAGCCGAACGGGGCCTCAATCAGTGAGTCGTAATTATTTTTCTCTTATTATATTAAAGCTTTTTTATCATATTTACTTTATTATCCAAGGTGCCAAATTTTGATATTGAAGCAGATCGAATTGGTGCTCAGTAGAGAAACAGTTGACAACTACATAATTACACATTGAAAATTACAACTACATTTATATCATATTTCTACCAAGATCTCAATTTTTTTCCATTGTGTAATGATTTGATTAACTTTTGGATCAAAATTTGATACCTTGGGTTTTACTGTGTAAGATTAGCGGGAGTGAATCGCTGTCATTGCGAAAACGCTGACCGCTATTAATAAATAACCCATTCTATACGAAAAAGTACCTTCTAGTAGAGGCTTGTCCTTTACTTAATCACATTTTCAGACATCTTCACTTTCCAGCGTAACAACCTGATGTGCCAGAAACCAGTACCAGTGGTGTAAAAGTACTGTCTCTATTTCTCTAGAGTGTACGTAGTAATCACATATTTTTAATGTTCAAAGCTCCTAGTGTACCTGATATTCTATAAACTTTGAGTAAGCTGAAAATAATGCGGGAACCGTGTAATTTAAAAGTATTACATTGTTAGCCCTTGTTTGGCACACCTCCCTGGAGTAACGTACTTGGCACATGGGGTCGTTGACGACCGGAGCATGAAAAATTGATATAAATCACAAAGTATTAAATATTTTTACTTGACAATTTTTTTATGTCTTTTTGAATAATTAGTTCAAAAGACCATATAGGTTATATAGCTAAATATTAAATTTAAATAAACAAAAAAATTTTTGAAAATGCATGAAGGTGAAAAATGCCAATTTTCATTTAAAAAATCATAACTTTTGTTTCCCTCGATAGAATTAGCTAAAAATTGAACTGTGGCTTCTTCTAATGTATTGGAACATAAAAAAAAATTGGCATGAAAAAAGTTCTTTTAAAAATGGTATTTATTGCGGGAAATGAAAGTGGGAATTTCGTGAAAAATTTAACTACGTGTTTTTCCCAAAATAACATAATTTATTTATTATAAAAAAAAGCGACAAAACATTCGAAGTACTTATAATCTACGCATTTAACTGACTAGATTCATTATTTTTAAATATCCAAGAGAAAGAGAGACGGAAAGATAGATATGTAGATATGTTATATACTGGGTGTTTTTTTAAACTTGAGACATCGAAATATCTCAAAAAATGCGCATCCTATAAAAAAATATCCGTAAAAAAACTTTTTATTTTCGAGGGAGGAAAAGCGACCTTAAACGAATTTACCCCCCCCCCCCTCGCAAGAGACAGGGGGGGTAACTTGGAATTTAAAATAGGAACCCCAATTTTTTATCACAGATTCAGACTCTCCTTTATGAAATACGTAAGTTTTATTCGCAAAATTTGTTTCGATTCGAGAAAAAAAAACACCCGCCCCCCTGCCTAATAACGGGGGGAAGGGTGTACATTTCTTCAAAGTCGCTTTTCCCCCTCGAAAATAAAAAGTTTTTATTACGGATATTTTTTTCATACGGTGCGTATTTCTTGAGATATTTCGATATCTCAAGTTAAAAAAACACCCAGTATATTAAAAAATATATAACTTTGCAAAATATGATGTTCCAACCTTATTTTTTAATTTACAATTAAAATATATGCACAAAAAAATACATTCCAAATTTTCATTTTCAAACGTATTTGGCACACCAGGGTCGTGAACGACCCCAGGCGACTTTGAACGACTGCTGTATGGAGGTGAACCGACCCAGACTTACGCTCTATGCCCTGAAAGTTAGTTTAACATCCGAATTATCGATATATGTTACTATAAACCCGCTGCCCTTATGCTTAGATACTCTAATTTTGCAATTTTAAACGTCTGGGGTCGTATACGACCCCCTGTGCCAAACAAGGGTTAATGTACCAAATATGTGGAAGTACTGTCACTACATCTTAAATGAGTTCTAGGTATTATTCCGAATAAATCATGACGATACTTCGACATCTGGCACTATGTTTACGCTTTATTGTAAGCCTTTCTTAAAGTCTCTAAGATATCAACTATGATAAAATATTAAAAAAAATGATTATATGTGATTACTGTGTAGTACCTCTAAAGAAATAGTGAAAGTAGTTCGACATCACTAGCACTCTTTATTACCGTTATAGTACTTTGAAAGTACGAGGTACAGGATTTATTTGCTAACCTGTTAAAAGTTCTTAACTTGCCAGTTGTCGTTAGAAATGTTTGAAAATGGTTGAAAACGTAACTTTTAGGGGTTTCAACGCCTGTTTTTCTGAAAAATTGGACTTGATAGGCAGCTATTAGGGTAGTTTGAAAAAATATATAATTTGGAAATTCAAAACAGCTTAGCACTGGAAAGTCTAATTTGGGGTACTTTATACATACAGTTTAAAAAGCTTTTAAAATTTTTTTTAGTTTTAAGAGGTCCATAGAAATGAAATTAAAAACATACAGGTTAAAAGTCATACAAAATAAAAATTTTTGGTAACAGGGTGTTTTCTGTTTCTCAACTTTTTTTCGGTATACCCTAATTGATAAATTTTATAATTTGACCATAACTTTCTTAATTTTCTAGATATTCGATTGATCCTTTTTTATCGATTGCACAAGGAAAAAGTAACTAGAAGTAATTGATTTAATCTTTTTATTAATGCTGTTTAAAAAAAAATAAGGTCAGGTTATTAGTAAAATTTTTCGTATGCTAATAAAACTAAACAAATATTTTTTTAAATTCTATTTTCTTCAGGGGATCAAAAATAATAACTTGTCATTCAGAGATTTTTAAATTAAGTTTTGTAGGTTCCTTATGGCCAAATTCGAGAAAATTCGAGTTCGTTGAGTTTCCTAACACATTTTGCATAACCATTTCTATAAACTCAATACCAGTAAAATAAGATGTTGAAAAAATTGATAATTTTTTTCAGAAACAATAACTGTTTAATTTTTCAATACCAAAAACAGTTGAAAAGAAGAAGGGAAGTCTTTTTTAGCACGATTCAGACTTTGCACGCTCTCAAAAATTTTTAAATACTGAAAACCTTGACTAGATAAATGAAAAAATATCTGCCCCCTACGCGTGTACATTCTCATCCCGATTTATGAAGTTTCCAAAAAATGGTTCATTCTGTTTATATAAAAAAAAACTTGTTGGATATTCAAAACATGAAAATATTACCTACATGTAGAATATTTATTCGCGTCCTTGAGACGCATCGATTGACCTATTGGTGAACCTTTAATGACCGACCAGTACCGATTTATGAAGTTTCAAAAAATGGTTTATTCTGTTTACATAAAAAAACTTTTTTGATATTTTAAAATTCGACAATATTATATTTAGTGTATTTGTTCGCCTCCTTGAGAAGCATTGATTAACCTATTGCTAAACCCTTTATGTCTCAGCAGTACCTATTTATGAAGTTTCAAAAAAATTATTTATTTTGTTTATATGAGAAAAACTTTGTTCATTTTAGGAGTACTACAGTACTGTATCCGAAATATTTGTTTGCGTCTTCGAGTCACTTCGAATGACCTATTGACGAACCTTTTAAAACCTCTTATGATCTAGCAATACCGATTTATAAATTAAAAAAATATGTTGTTTATCTTCTTGATATATCAAGAAGATAAATTTCCTCATATATGAGGAAATTTTTTTTAATATTAGGAATACAACTATAATGTATATAATATATTTGTCTGCGTCTTTAAGACGCATCGATTGCCAAAATTAGGAACTTTTCATGATCACCCATAAACTACCAATATCGTTTTTAAATTTTTCAACAAAATTAGTTTCCTTGTTAATAAGAGGGTTTTTTTTATATTAGGATTATAACAGTACTGCATTTGATGTAATTGTTTGCGTCTGCGAGACGCGTGGATTGATCTTTTGACGAACTTTCGAAGACCATTATTAATTAATCAATAGCTACTCATAAAGTTTTAAGAAAAGTTACATTGTTTCTACGAGGTTTTAGTTTAAATATAAAATTAACGTAGGTTAAAAAGTTGTCCATTGTAACAGAACACATCAATTGACATTTTGGTGGGCCCTTTGAAAATAAAATTTTTGGAAAAACAGAAACATAAGCTTGAAAAATATTGAAAGTATCCATTTTTTCTTTTGTTAGGAAAAACCTCCCTTTATGAGGAAGCAAATTTTCTTGATACTTATGAGGAAGCGAAATGCTCATAAAATTAGCACAAATAAATACTCCCATAGTGAATACGTTCATAGTACTTCTTAACCGTATTGCAACTTGTATCGTTCTTCCATACATTTAATTTGTTTATTTTCAATGTAATTTTTTTACATTTTAAACTAAAAATACGCATCCTAGCGTAAGGTGGTTCGAAGCAAATTTGTAGATATAATTTAGGCGACAATTTTTGTTAAATAAAATGTTATTGTAGCTTGTGTCCTTTTCCAAAAAGTTGATTATTTAATTTTTAATATATTTTTATAACCAGAGTTTATGACAAATTTGTATATATTTTTTGTTTGAACAACTTTCGTCTTTACATTTTTTTCGTGTCTTATGTCATTTTTCCAAAAATTTAATTTTTTAATTTTTAAGTTTATTTGTTACGATTAAAAGAAAATCTACTCTTCCTATCTTAAAATTATTAATAAAAAAATTGGTAGATCCTTTTTGGGTGAAGAACTTTTGTGTATTAATTTTTTTTCGTACTTTGTGTCGTTTTTCAACCAATTTAATTTTTAAATTTTTTATGCTATTTTTTACGATTAAAATAAAAACTATGCGTCCTATCTAAAAATTATTGATGAACAAATCAGATGAGTTTTTACTCTTTTTTGGAAGAGCAACTTTTGTCTGTTCATTTTTTTCACAGCTTGTGTCATTTGTCCAAAAATTTAATTTCTTTATTTTTAATGTTGTTTTTTACGAATAAAACAAAAAGTACGCAACCTATCAAAACATGATAATAACAGATTTGTATCTCTTTTTTGGGTGAACAACTTTTGTCTCGTTATTTTTTTTCGTAGCTTGTATCGTTTGTCTAAAATTTAATTTTGTCATTTTTAATGTGTTTTTTCACGAATAAAACAAAAACTACGTGTTCTATAGAAAAATGATTATTAACAAATTTGTAGATCTTTTCTGTGTGCACAATTTTTGTTGATTCATTTTTTTCCGTATCTTGCATAGTTTAACCGCAAAATGGAATTTTTGATTTTTCATTATTATTTGTGTGATCAAAATTTGAATTTTTGATTTTTCGTTTTTTTTTCGATTTTGAAAATGCTATAACTCTGAAAATTTTCTTTTTATCAAAAAAAGTCATGAAGATAAATTCTTCGAGTTTCCAAGTACTATAAATAGCCGTAAATAGAATTTTTAAATCTTGGAAAAAGGGTCTAAAAAATTTTGAATATGCTCTAACTTTTGGAATTTTCATCCAAAATAGCTGGTTAACGAACTCGTTCTTTCTATCTAGGCCTTAAAAAAGTGTGCTAAAGCACAATCCAATCTGATCAATATTTCAAAAGTTATCGTGCCTACACGATACTACAGACTGTATGCTAAAAAAAAAGGACAGACGGACGGACAGGCACGTTAATAAAAATCATTTTTTCCGAATCAGGCCTTAAGACGTGGAGATTTGATGGAAACCGACTATTTCAAAATTTACATCAAACCAATACCTTCTCATTAGGATGAGAATGTAAAAAATGAGATTAAATTTTATTCATCTATAACAATATTTTTATTATTAATTTTTAATGTCAATTATGTATTAACGCGCAAATCAATTCTTTAGAAAAAATACGCTTTCATAACGCTTGGGGTATTTCAGCCCTTTTTGATGTCTATAAAGTGAAACTAAAGTTTAAATTTTCAGTTCCTAGGGAGTGAAAAGTAGTTTTTACTCCCTAGGTTGGAAACAGTGACGCCAGATGTGAATAATGAAAATGATCAAATGATCAGTTGATCGCGTTCACACTCGCCACATTGCGGAATCTCTTATTAAGAAAAAATGTGCAGTATACAACAAATTAAGAAAAGGTAGTGGGGGATTTAAATTATTTATGTGACCAATCACAGGGGTGTCTTCCCACCCTTCAACGAGATGTTGGAGAGAGGTGCCGCAATATGTATGTATATCATTAAGCTATTTCCCTTTCGGCGAGCCTCTAGGGGTAAGCGTGACACACTACCCGATTCGGGTAGTGTTTTTTAGGTGGATTTATGGTAAATGGGCTCACCACACCCACGACCGCCAACAGCAACGCAGTAGTATCAGACGGTCACCCATCCAAGTACTAACCGCGCCCAACACTGCTTAACTTCAGTGATCTAACGGAAACTAGTGCTTCCAGCGTGGTATAAGCGTAATCCCACATATTACACTTTCCGAAAAAAATGCCTTGACGGAGAAAAATGGATGTTCAAACATTACATTTAGATGTTCAGACTTAACATATTTTATGTTTAACTATAGGACAGCAATGTAGATGTTCAAAGTTAGTATCTGTAGATATTAAAAAGTGAGATGTTATTCTGTAACATCCAAAATGTTCATCTGAAATATCCAGAACATTACATGACGATTATGTCAAATAAAGGCTGTAAATAATTGAGGAGCTTACCTATTTTTGATGATTTAAGAAAATAATTGATAACTTACTTATAAATTAAAAATTAAATTTGAATGACTCAACCCCAAACCTGCACAGTGCACACTGTCGACATGTTAGGTTAGATTCAGTATTGTATACATGTATTAATGAATGCGATATCAAACGGTGAAGAATTAGTTTTTATGACTCAAATGTAATAAAATTTTTGTAAAATAGATCTTGGGATTTTTCTGAAGGATGCCCTGTACTGCATCCTTTGGGAAAGCGTTTGTGTCACAAATAGATCAAGCTAGTTAACACCCATATAAAAAATTATTTACTTCTATATTAAACAGAAACGGGTAACATGGCACAGGCGGTCATTTTAATGCTAAAATACCGAAAATGCTCAAAATTGTATTTTCATAGCTTTGGCTTGTAATTAGATGTGAAACATGTCTTCCAAATTTTTAACCAACTGCTGAAGTTTTCTTATTAAAAAATAGTACACCTCGAGTCTAAATCTGAAAAGAGATGCCCTAAAAAAATAATTCTAATTTTTACAGTGAGTTATCTTGAAAAATATATAAATTACATACATGAAGCTTATTATTTTGGTATCGTGTCAAATTAATGATGTTACGTAAGACCGAAACTAGATTCCCTGTATTTAGTTGCAATTTGATGCGACGATGATAACCACTTACCCTAAGACTTCTAGACTTCCAGAGACTTCACAGAGGTTCTAATTATTACTACCCGTGGATAGGCACAACATATTATTTAACGCCCACCAGCTCCTGTCTGCAAGTAGAGAGCTATAGAACGATCCACCCAGAGATTAACCCCTCTTTGAAGATTAACAAGAATTATGAGACCGACGCGACCCGACGTTGCCAGGAATTCGTTCAAGTAGAAATGCCCAATGAAAAGTCTGCGAATTTCCTATGAAACTTTTCCAGACTGCATGTTAGTCTTAAAATGTAAGTTGAAATTTTTTCGTATTCCAAACAATTATTTTTTGAAAATATTCCATTCAGGTAATAATATTGAAGGTATCAGTATTAGTAAGGGCGAAAGTCACAATTGAGGATAATTAAGTTAAAGTTTTCTGAAAGCAGTCTTTACATACCCTTTAAGTCACCTAGGATAAATAATACAGTTTTAACGACATAACGATTCAACGGAAGCTGATTTAAAAGACAGTCTGGAAAGCTTAGAATATCTATTATTCACACTAATACAATTATACAGATTTCAAACAAGTTTGTACGTAAGGGTGGTCTCAAAATGGATTATGAAAAATTGATTTGATTAAAAAATGACTCTGTCTTAAAAAAATTGAATTTTCCCTGTAAATCATGAAAAGTTAGCAGTTTTTGAGATTAATGAGAAAGTTCACCAAAATGAATATCGTTTGCTCTGTAACTTATTGGGTTAGAGCACCAAACTGGCAATCAAAA
Source organism: Andricus coriarius (assembly GCA_932066315.1). Taxonomy (NCBI): domain Eukaryota; kingdom Metazoa; phylum Arthropoda; class Insecta; order Hymenoptera; family Cynipidae; genus Andricus; species Andricus coriarius. Next base: position 6,913 of record CAKNWT010252997.1, on the reverse strand, counting down.
GAATTGGGTTCGAATCCCAGCTGAGCCGAAGAATTTTTTTACAACTTAAGAACAAAAAAATCAATATTTAAAAAATATTTATTTAAGCTCATGTATTTATTAATTAACATAAATAAACATTTGTTTAAGCTCATATATTCAAGTGGCTTTTCATGGGAAAGGTGGAGAAAATTTGAGCGTTTTTCGAATCGCATAATCTCTGCCGCTTATTACTAGGTCTTTTTTTAGAAGCCATATCCCGATTGATTAAAGAATTATCATCTGTTGAAACCTTTTTTTGCAATAAATTAAAAATAGTCCTTTTGTTCAACACCATTTTATAGAATATAAGTAATTTTTCAAACATATTTTGTCCAATAAGCATCGACATTACAAGATTAGACACAAATTAACGCACTCATTAATCCTACAAAAAACTAACTATATGTTTCTATTTTAAAGTGCTTAGTCAAGCAAATATTGATTGAATAATTAAGGTGTAACTTCTGAAAGAAGACAATATTTAATGATAAGCGAAATAGTTTAAGGGATTAGAAGTAACTATAATTTTCTCCACTATTCCCATGAATAGCTACAAGTAAGTGATTATTAATTGTTTAAAAAAATGTAAAATCTTTTCAACAAAGAACATTACTCTTAACATTTATTAATTCAATTATTGTCCTCGAAAATAATAATATTTCGCGCGCAACAGGAAAAATACATTTTTTAAATGTAATTTGTTGGAAAACGAAAATTATTTTCTCAGGACTATCAAACCACACCCAAGTCCTATTAGCAACAAATTGCATTGTTTTATATGATACGATAAGAACTAATTTTATTTTATATTAAAAAAGACTAAACAGACATTTCAATGCCAACCATGAAAATGACTCTGGCTCCCAGTAGAACCGCGGTAAATGATACCTATTGCCACGTTACACGACCGTAAGATGGATAGCGTGAGATATATGGAAGTAGCCAAAAAATACCTTTATGTGCACAAAAAACTACCCTGAATTCGAAAATTATTTTTTCATTTTAAAAAAGTTGTGTTTTTTAACTTCCGAGTGTAGTTTTTTTACTTTTTCTATTAGTTTTCACTTTTTCATCTTCTGTAACGCAAGTTTCCGATTTTGAATGCAATTTTTACCTTCACGTGCGTTTTAAGAAACCTAGGACAGAATTTGCCATTTTACAAATAATTTTTTTTAAATTTACACTTGTGCTTTTTTTCAATGGGGCCACCCTAATTTATACATGTGAATTTTAATATTCTGTGGAAATTCTCCCTTACGATAGGCTCAAGAAAACTGAGAAACGTTGGGAATTCACGACTTATCAATAATGACATAAGAAATTAAAATTGTAATTTTTTGTACCATTTTACAAAAGAATGAAGAAAAGTACTACATCTGTTGGGCTTCACAGAAAAAAGAAATAGTTCATTCAAGTGGAAGATTGGACTCATTAAAGTGTACCAAAAAGAAGCATATGAAATTAGATATTAGGAATGTTTTTTAATCATTAAAGTAAGCGAACAAAAACACTGAAATTCAGGTAATAAATACCTGAAATTAGGACTATATTTATACTGAAAAGTTAGTGTAAGGTTGAGATGGCAGAATATCAAGACCGCGCCCCGCGCATGTTCCAGCGCAATTAAGACAAAGACAAACTGAAATTCAGTAAGGCGTATTTTTTAATGTTAGGTAAAGAATTTCCTTACATGTTACTTCAGGTTGCCATCAACTTACTTTCAGAACTGTATATTGAAAGTTAGGTACATGGTTTACTTTATTTCAGTCGGGAAATGCTAATTTCTTATTTAATATAAGTGATTTATTTAAGGTAGTTTGTATGCTAAAATTTACCTGCTTTCCTAGTTGAAGTAAAATCTGAAATGAAGTCGAATATATAACTTAAAGTATTTGTTTTTCCTGTATTAATTAACCTATAATTTTTATAAAATGTTGTCAAATGTATATACATAGATTAATTACAATGAAATTATTTATCAAAACGAAATATTTTTGCGAAATACCTGAATAACGTGGTACATATACTACCAGCACTAAACGGGAAAAAATTTAAAAATAAAATTCTTTCCAAGAAACTAACTAAATTAGTTCGAAAGTCTGCTTGTTGCAGATTTACCTTTCAAAAACTGAATTGAAGAATTTTGTTGAGAAAATAATTTAAAAACTAAATAATTGAATTCTAATCCAAAATGAGATTAAAAAATTCTCTGACACATGCTGGAAATATTTTAAAATTCTATTAGAACTTGAATACTTTTTCCCACGAAAGTTTCACTTTCATGGAACGAACATTAATTGATTATTTCTCCACTAAATTCAGGAAGCACCATTAAGAATTATGTATAGTGCGTTATGTATAGTGCGATTCCCTCAATCATTTTCGGCCTGACTCTTCAATTCCTTGCCAGATTCCCTCAATAACCTGTTTGCATTTTACTCGTATGTATCCTGGCAAGTCTCGCTATAAAGGTAACAGACTTGACTATATCTCAAGTTAAAGTACTTCAAAGAGGAAAGAAAAATAGTCGAACTAGATATATTTTGATAGAGAAACGTTGTCAAATATATGGTGATTACTTTATGAATAAATGCATTTTCTTATGTGTGTATGAAAGTCTAGAAGTTGAATAATAATTGTACACTAGGGCGTTTCGAAAAAAAAGTAGTTTGCGCGAAGTTCTAATAGCAATGAAAACATAAAAAAATCCCTTCTGTTTCCGCATCGTACATATAGCTAAAAATCACAAAAAACGAAGCACTTCTTCAAATTTGAACAGCAAAAATTTTTTTTACCTGTATAACGATAATTCCATAATAATTTTTTTTACCCTCCCTAATTGACTTTGAAGTTTCATAAAATCGAAAAAAGTCGACTTTTTCGCTATTTTCTTAAAGTTACGGTAAATTTCTGGACTATTTGACCATATAATGTGTGATATACGTCAATAAGAATGTATTTGCAGTATGCTGCAAAAATAACATATGACGAATGTTGATATTAAAATAATTTTTATTGACTTTGAATGACAAGAAAATATTAAAAAGTGTTATATTGCTCTTTATTTCACAACAAAACTAATTTTCGGTTATTTTAATGTCAACATTCCTCATATATTATTGTTGCATCATATTGCAGATACAATCTCATTGACGTATATCATACATTATATGGTAAAATAGTCTAGAAATTTACCGTAACTCTAAGAAAATAGCGAAAAAGTCTACTTTTTTTGATTTTTTGAAACTTGAAAGTCAATTAGGGAGGGTAAAAAATATTTTAATTCAATTATCGCTATACAGGTATGAAATAAATTGCTTTGAACTACTTTTATTGATAATTAAGTTCTCAAACAAATTTTTGTTGCTGTTCAAATTTGATGAAGTGCTTCGTTTTTGTGATTTTTAGCTATATCTACGATGCGGAGACAGAAGGCATTTTTTTTTGTTATGAAACTTTAGGGGGGTGTTTTTGACTCCCAACAGAAAGTTTTCATTGCTATTAGAACTTCGCGCAAACAACTTTTTTTTCGATACGCCCTATTGTACACATAAATAGTTTCTTTCAAAGTCGTTTTGGATGTCAGGAAACTTTAAACCTGTAGTTTATTTAGAAATTAAAGAAATAACTTCGCGCTAATTCTATATACCCACATATGTGAAAAATTTGAATTTCATTAGGCCTCAACCCCACATTTTATGTTATTTAAGAAACAGAGATTTTTATAATATTTTTTTTAGGTTAAAAAATGCATAAAGGAAGATCTTGCTCATAAAACTTTAGCAAAGCGTTAGAAATGGTGTAAACAACTCGAAGAGGGGTTTTATTTGATGTTTTAATTTTTAAAATAAATTCACTTCTAATTTGACAAAAAGTTCTATTTAAAAGCCTTTTCTCTCAATTGTATGAAAATCGAATCATATCTAAAAATGTATTACACAAACTTTTAAAATACTACCCTAAAAATAAACAATTACAGTAAAAATTCGCCTTTTTCCAGACCTTAAAACGAAACGACTGGAAACGATTCTTTTATTTCTAAGCTGGAGCCCCACCTTACCGCGAGTTGGTAGTTTATTTTAATCAGCGACGTTCATTGGCTGCCCCGTTCATTTATCGATGTGCCGCCGGTCGCTACTTTTTCAAGCGAAAAGCGCGGGTGATTTGAAATCAATAATAAATACTATCAATAATAATACAAATAAATACACCCGACATTCCTAGAACTGCTGGCCCTCGCAGTTTCTCAGCGCGTAGGGCGAGAGACGGTTGCGACTCTCGCCTCGGAAGGGCTGAAGCACGAGTACTCTGTCGAGTACATATATTGCGCAATATTAGGGAAACAGTTCAGGCGAGAGGATATCCGGCTCATGGCGCAGTTGAAAAAGTCGCGGTCCGTTAGTCTTTGTTGGCGTTAGTGTTTTTGTTGCCATACGACAATTCGCCAACTAAAAATCAATCAAAATATAGAATCAAAAAACGACGCAAATATTTTGCGGAATAGTGAGTTTTGTGGCATGACATCGATATGTGGAAATGCCAGCTGTCAGGAAGGTCAGTGCATGGTACTGCAACTGCATGCGACATTTTGGAGAAAATCTCCGAAACGTGAAGGTAAGTTATAAAGGTCTGGATGGTAATCTTTTCAAGTATAGAATGTATTTACGCAATTCTGTTTCTTGATCCTTCTACAGGTTGAAAACCTTTCAGTTTCACGAAATACAAGCACCTGTCCGAAATCTTAGGTAAGATTATCGCACTAACCTGACATTTAGGATATTTTATTTTATTTCGTGAAACTGAATGGTCTTGAATCGACGAAGGAATGGAACATGACTGAGAAAATAAATTCTACACTTGAGAAATATTACTATTTGTACATTTATGACTTTTACGTTTTAAATATTTTCTCGAAAACGTCGTGAGACCTATTCCCATGCCGACATGTCAAAGTACTCAATTCAAGGCTTCCCGCTCTTCGGGCCTCTTTTTTCAATTGGTCACCCACTGACGGGACCGTGGTGGGAGTTTCTGGAACTGCGCAAATGGAAATAACTGTCTACAGCTAACGGGAAATAAAGGTGACAGGCAATAAGAAATATAGAAATATGTGTAAATTAATTAATTGTAAATTATACCTAAAAATTGTGTCCAAAATTTATATAAAACAACTCGTACAATGCTATGAAAAGCTCGACAAAGTAAAAATTTTTGAGTTTTGCACTAATAAATGTATTATTATAAGAGAAATAATGTTTATTTCATATATTCAAAATAAGATTTAGCCGGTTTTCCTTGTACCACTTAAAAATATTTAATATTAACTCCTACAGTATTCTTTTTATTCGAAAGATTCCCACTGTAGTAGCCATTTCCAACTTTAATTCTATAAGACTCTTGTTTTATTTTTCTTTCAATTCATTCCCTCTGCTTGATTTCGAGCATTTTCCATGAAGTTGCAGCCTGGAAAAGTGCTTGGGGCCATACAGAGTAAAAGGTTACGCTGGAAAAAATATGATACCGTTCACCAATGTTTTAACGTTTTATTTTCTTTCTGGAAAATGTATTAAAACATATTTGTTTTAAAGGTTGATTTAGTCTACAAAGCCATTTAAACAATGATGTGAAAAATGATAACAACAAAAAAGCGTTAACAAATGCTGATTACGCAGTTTTGTAACTTTTTAAAGAAAAAGTGATAACTTTTTTATTTTTCAACTCATTTAATCAGTATTATTGCGTGAGACGTTGTAGGCACCGGAAGCTACGATCTTGGTTCCTTAAAGCAACCAATCCCGATGCAACTGGAACGTGTACGTCATCCACTTCTGCTCCTTTTGTCATAGAAGGTATGTAAGAGCGGGAAATTTACGCGAGATAACATCGTGCAACACTGTTGGTTGGAGACAGGTCTCTAGCCGCGGATGACTTTACGCGGCAGACGGGATCGTTTGAGATGAAGGTTTTACGTCTGGATACTCTTTTAGAGTTACCAATCTTTGTAGAATGTTATGAGGAACAGTGTTGACGGACCAGATGAAGTGATCCCAGAAGAACAGCCTTTTGCATCCAGTTCGCGATGGAATGAGCCTGACGCTGGCAAGCATGAATCTGGTTGAGGTGGCTAAGAAATGAAGCTTTCATACCACCAAGACAAGCGTTGATGAGAATTACAAGATGGACTTTGTAGCCTTGGTACAGCCTGCCATACGCCCAGGGGGAACTCGAGTCCGTTGTGCAGAATGATCAGTGTAAGATCTACTGGAATTTCCCATTCTCCATCACTCAACGTATCAGTGCTACGAAGCCTGATATTGTCCTCCAAGACCTGAATGCTAAGATCATTGACGTGATTGAATTCTCGGCACCAGCCGATGGTAATATCACGGAAAAGGAGGAAGAAGAACGGCGAAATATCAAGCACTTCTTTTCGAGCTGAGCAGGCTGTACCAAGGCTACAAAGTCCATCTTGTAGTTCTCATAATCGGCTGTCTTGGAGGTATGAAAGCTTCATTTCTAAGCCAACTCAACAAGATTCTGACTTGCCAGCGTCAGACTCATTCCATTGCGAACCGGATGCAAAAGACAGTTCTTCTGGGATCACTTCATCTGGTCCGTCAACACTGTTCCTCATAACATTCTACAAAGATTGGTAGCTCTAAAAGAGTATCCAGAGGTGGAACCTTCATCTCCAACTGTCCCGTCTGCCGCGTAAAGTCATCGGTGGCTAGAGACCTGAGGCGGCTAGAGCGTAAATATCGCGCTCTTGCTTACCTTATAGGACAGAAGGAGCAGAAGTGAATGACGTAAACGTTCCAGTTGCGTCGGGATTGGTTGCTTTAAGGAACCATGATCGTAGCTTCCGGAGCCTACAACTTCACATAATAATAAT
>CAKNWT010252996.1:0-11076 GCA_932066315.1 Andricus coriarius | reverse complement strand
GTACTCCTACGTGCTCTAAAGCCCGCCTGCGTCTCCGGCAATATTCCCTTCCCCTCAACATCCTTCCGCAGCCTCTCCGCCACCACCATCGCGTATATTTTATACGCCGTATTCATTAGCCTAATCCCTCTATAATTTTCCTGCCTGTTGCTGTCTCCTTTCTTATATAGTGGCACTATGAACCCTTCTCTCCATCCTCCTGGGAATCCATCCCCCTCCATACTTTTTTTACTACCTCCTTTAGCCTCTCCCTAACCTCTTGTGTACTAAACAGCCATGCTTCGTTCTCTACCTCATCCAGCCCTGCTGCTTTTGACCTTCCTAATTTTCTTATCTGTTTCTCAATCTCCCCATCACCCAACTCTTCCATCTCTGCCTCCCGCGTTCTTCTACTCCCACCATCCCTCTTCTTTGAATCTGAGCCCTGAAATGATTCTTTAAAAAACTCCCTCCACTCCTCACTCCCTATCTTCTCACTTATCCCCACTCTACGCTTTCTAAACCTATCTATTATCTTCCACGCATCCCCTTCTGTCTTAACATTTCCTAACTCCTCTTCCAGATCTTTCTCTTTTTGCTGTTCTTTTTTCTTACACATCAATCTAAACTCCTTCCTCATTTCTACGTATTCCTTCCTTTTCGCTATACCCTCTTTCCACTTCTTGTACTTCCTCTTCACCTTCCTTATCATCTTTGTACATTCCCTATCCCACCACGACTTCACCATTCCTTTTTTGTTCTTTTTAAGTACCTTCGTTTGCATTCAACCTTTAACTTTCTCTTTTGAATCCTCCCATATCTCTTCCACCGACTCCCCTACAAAACGTAAGTTCCTTAACTGCTCCTTATACCTCTCAATCGCCTCCCTCGTCCAGCTCACCCCCTCCCCCATCGGCCCTTCTTGCCCCCATTGCCTTCCGCCAGTCTCACCCCTTATCCACAGCCCCAATGGCTGATGGTCCGATTCCACCCTCCCCTCCACCGCAAATCTTTCCGTCTCCTCCCACCCATACGTATTCATGACTACATAGTCTATCACCAACACCCCCACCTTACTTACATATGTGTATTCTCCGTCTTCGTCACCAGTTACCATACCATTCGCCACCGCCCAGCCTCTATCCTCCATCCAGTCCCTTAGAATCTCTCCCTCCTTATTTATTACCTTATCCTTTGATTTCCTTTCAAAGCTCTCCCCTTCCCTGTAAAGGCCTCCTTCCTTCCCCATCCTCGCATTAAAGTCCCCGCCCAGTACCACCATACCCTCCTCTCTTTCGCCTAGCAAGTCTTCCACCCTTTCTTGGATCACTCCGACCCCTATTCCTTCCCATCAACTACTTCCTCTAATCCTTCTCTAACACCCGTTATAATTCCCCCACTAGCTCTTCCTCTCTTCTTCACTCTGACCGCCTCCTGGAGTCTCCACCTATACCTCCTTGGCAGGTTTGGCTCTTTTCTATCCCATTCCTTCCTTTCTAACCCACGTCTCTACCAGTCCCACAACATCAAACTCTTGGATATACCTCCAAAACTCCTCATCCTTCTTCTTTATCCCTGCTACATTCCAGTACAGCACCTTCACTACTCCTCTACCCTGCATTACCCTCGCCCCCCTACTTCCTACGAAACAAATTCCCCTGCACTTCCTTCAGCACCTCTTTCCCCTCGTCCCACACCCACATTTTCTCGTCTGTTCTTATTTTATGAAATCCTACCTTTGCCGATCTCCCTTCTCTCCTTTAACTCTCTCTCAATTTCAGAGACTGTTTTTTGAGTCTTTTAGGATTTTTACATTTATTTTGCGCAGGTAACCCTTCAGGTTAGAAATGTACGCTTCGTGAATAAAATTCAAAATAAAATACAAAAATGTATGTTTCTAGCCAAATAACAATAAATGTTGGAATTGCGGATGGGTCATCCCGCCGTCCCAGCTTCACAACCTTTGGTCCCATTCTTGTTTCGCTAACTTTAACGAAGAAAGTCATTGCGTTGTAATAAGCGAGGATGGGATTGTCAGCCTGAGTGAGTATAAATAAATTCATGTTATTTATTTAATTTATCACTTCAATGAAATTCTTAGCGGGAGAAATTATATTTTTATCATTTCCTTTGCTTGTATTATATTGATTCTGGTGTGCATTTTAGTAATTCAGCCCATGTTATCTTAAGAACATATTTTTATTCTCCTGAAACCCTTCCAAATTCTTAAAAAGTGTATAGATTTTTTGCTCCAAATCTTCAAAAATTTATATTTATATATTTACACATATTATGTTTATATATTTATATTTATTATTTATATTTATATTGTTGAAATGTTTTTAAGTTAAAAATTATTTTTCTACCTTTTCAAAACTTTTAAACCTCTTTTAAAATCATTCGGATTTTTCCTAAAATTGTGAAAAAATTCTGCTCAATTAAAAAAAAATGCCTTAAATTCTTCCAGATTCTTTTTCGACAATTATCACAATTTTTCAGAATGTTTTTAAGTATGCTCTTAAGCCCAATTTTGTAAAATAAAAAATAATTCAAATATTTATCCAGAAATATTAAGGAAATATTATTATCCTCTTAAAAGCTTCCGAATTCTGTTTGGGATTGGTTGAGATCTTTTCAAGTTGGAAATTATTTTTGTACCTTTTCAAAACTTTTAAATTTCTTTTAAAATGTTTTGATTTTTTCCTAAAATTGTGAAAAAATTCATCAAAATACAAAAAATCCCTTGAAATCTTCCAGATACTTTTTGACAACTTCAGAAATACTTTTAAATATGCCCTTAAAACGACTTTTGTAAAATAAAAAGTCATGAATAGTTATCCAGAAATCTTAAGAATCTTCTAAATTTTTGGTTTTGAATCTTCCAAAATCAACAATTTTGTTTTAAATCTGATAAAATGTTTTTACGTTAAGAATTATTTTGGTATCTTTTCAAAACCTCTAAATTCAAATGATTCGAATTTTTCCTAAAATTGTGAAAAAATTCTGTAAAATTAAAAAAGTTGCCTTGATTCTTTTTCGAAAATTTTGGAAATCTTTTGGAATGTTTTAAAATTTTTTTAAATATGATTGTAAAACCAATTTTGTAAAATAAAAAATTATTCAAAATTTTTCCAGAAATCTTAAGAAAATTTTTTTATTCTCTTGAAACCTTTCAAAATTCTTAAAAAATTTATACAGTTTTTTCAGGGACTCGGTACGATTCCAGGAGTGACTTTAAATAGGGCGTGGTACCTGCCTCACGTCCGAAAAAGACCATTTATGAGTGAGGCAGGTAAGGAGTTCAAACCCTAAACGCAGGCGATAGTTTGGTACCTTAAAGGGACTTATTGTATTAGGTCCGAAATTATTTCAAATCCTCATCATGTCTACTCTCTGAGAGTAATTAATCCTGAGAATACTACACCTTCTTTAGTCTCCCAAATTTTGTTTCAAAGGTGGGGTTCAACGTGAAAGATATGAATGAAAATTTCTCCTTGAATAGGAGACAACTGGTATTAAATTGAATGGAAATAAATGGAAAATAATTTCCTCTCTTGAGTTTAAAATCCATGAAGAGTGTAAATTATAATTAGTAAAGCTCAGAATTAAAATTGTAGAGCTAGTCTATGGCGTCACCTGTACAACTAAATTATAATTAACAAAAAGTAAATAAATTAGAATAAAATACTATAATCGGAATAAAATTTTTTTAAACATTTTTTACTAATACTTTAAAATAATATTGTAACATAAGTTGGATATTTATGCATTAATTTATTTATCTTCAATTTTACTATGCAACTCCGCTATGTGCTGAATGTTCTTATTCAAACCATTATTTTTGCAAATCTGTTTCTAATTATGGAATAATATATGTACAAAAAGGAAATCAGAGTACGAATGTTAGCTATATTATTTTTTTTTTTTCAAACTTGTTCTCGGGTTAAGAAGAACCCGGTTTTTCATCATATGCACGGACTAAGTCAAGTGACTGATGAGATGATGATATAATTATTTAATTTAATACGATGGACTAACCCATTTGCGATGGTCTTGTAGGTACAAAATTAGGAGCATGGTTTAGTTTGCAGTTCGTCTGTTACCACTGTTATGCTTACACAGCGGCCGTGAATGTTGGAGGTGACGGCAGTCGCCTCTGGATGCTTTCTTAGAGCTACCATGTATCATTTTATAGGTTTTCAGTTGCTTGCTTTGAGCCATTACGCGACAACCATCAATAATATGCTCGATGGATTCGTTGGTATCTCCACATAATCGGCACCGGTTAACCACGTCTTGATGTAGCACGTGTTTTCGATAATTTCTGGTGCTGACAACCCTGTCCTGTATCGCAATAAAGAATCCTTCCGTTTCTGGATACAGGTCGCTCTTTCTCAGCCAAATATTGGATGCCTCACTATCCACTTCATGTTGATCTAACGTTTTGGGGTGCTCGCCATGGATGGCTTTCTGTCTCCATTGCGTTTCTAATTCCTCTATGGTTTCTGCCCTGGTACTCAAGGCCTCCTCTGAGGACAAATTCAAGGACGTGTAATCAAAATCAGCTTTACAGATGGGGTTGTTAAGCGTAACATCTCGCTTGCTGTTAAAATAGTCTCGCAGCTGTGTAACTTGTACTTCACACAGTTTCCTGACATCCACAATGCCCCGACCCCCTCTATGTCGTGGTAGAACTACCCTTTCAATCGCCGAATTACTGTGGTGCATTCGTTGCTTCGTCATTTATACGCGGATGATTCTGTCTAATCGTTCGAGCTTGGTATTCGACCATTTGCTAAGCCAAAAGGAGTACGTGAGGACAGGGATGGCATAGGTGTTGATTGCCCTGATCTTGTTTGCCGAGTTAAGAGAACTCTTCAGAACCAATCTGAGTCTTGTAGTGAAGGCAGTCGCTCAGTTTTTCTTTACTATCGTATGCTGAATACCCTAAGATTCGAGAATACGCAGGTATTTATATGACTCTCCCTCTGCCATTGCCTCGATATCATTCTCCAAATCGTTCTCTAGCTCTGCGGTCCCTAATTCTCCTCTGGTTAAATGCACTGTTCTGCATTTATCTAGCCCGAACTCCATGTGGATATCATTGGAAAACTGCTTTGTGACAGCGATCACTTGCTGTAGTTTCTGGTCCGAACTGGCGTATATCTTCAGGTCATCCATGTATAGAAGATGGTTCACTTGATGCCCATCCTCGTTATCATGTACTCGGAACCCATAAGACATGCTATTTAGTGTTCTGCTCAGTGGGTTCAACGCTAAACAGAACCATAATGCACTGAAGGAGTCTGTTTGGAATATACCCGTCGTAATGCGTATTGATCTAGTTATCCTTGATTGTCCAGGATCAAAATACTTGATTCTTGTACCCCAAAGCATCATCGCACGAATTAGGAAGTCAATGATGCGTGGGCAAATTTTGTATATTTTTAAGACTTCAAGCAAATAGTCATGTGGTACGGAAGGATATGCTTGCATGTAGTCAATGTATGCCATGTGCAAGTTTCTTTGATGTTTACGAGCTTGCGTCATGGCAATAGCGTCTATGGTGACTAGATCTTTACTGCCTCGCGAGTTTTTGCAAAATCCTTTTTGTTCTACTGTAAAGATGTCATTCTCGTCGCAGTGAGAATATACTTTATCTGCTGTGATAGCTGTAAGACATTTATATATTGTTGGAAGACAAACTATCGGTCGAAAATCAGATGGATTTTGAGCATCCGGTGTTTTAAGCAACATATACGTAGTAACCTGGAGCATAAAGCCTGACATCAGATCTGGTTGTTCGATGATCTTCTGAAAACAACGTGCCAACGCAGGATGCACACTAGTCAGGTACTTGTACCAGAAGTTGTGCACCATGTCCGGACCTGGAGCTTTCCAGTTGCTTGTTCTTTTCAAAACCGTTGAAACATCTAAAGCTGTGATGTTAATCAGCTCCATTTCAGGTTTATTGCTAGCTCTTGACTTCTCTAGTTGGAACCACGCAGAGTTTAAATTGCTTCTGTTCGTTTTTCCCCAAACACCCACCCAATAGTTAGTCATTTCTTCCAACAGGTCTTGCTGGTTGTTTTGTTATACACTCAGCTCACGGTAGAACCTTATTTCATCTGATTGAAAGGTTCGATTTTGTTCCCTTCTTGCACTACTTTTCTTGTACCAACGCAGTCTAGCAGTAAGACTTTCAAGTCTCTGCGTTGGGCTCAGCTTTCTGGTTCTATTTCCTTTTTTATATTGAGTAAGTCGACCCAATTTGCACCTAACTTTGCTGACATCCATATCCAACCTAATCTTCCATGGTGGATCTCGCTCCCTTCCTGGAGCAAAGAGTGCATTTGTAGGCCTAGTTCTGCGGTCCAACGTTCTAACTGTTGCCACAGCTGCACAGTATACAAGAGTTTGCACCTCTAACGCAGTTTGTGTTGCGTTCAAATGCATAAGTAATAACTTGCTGTTCAGGTATTCTATTAGTACACGCAGATCATTTGTGATGTTCATCTTGGGCAGATAATGCCTTTTTGTTGGTTCTACATGTCTGAACTCTAGTAAAGCAGGAACAAAATTCCTTTTTTAGGTGCTGTAGGTTTTCTAGGATTTCGCTGTTCAGATCATCGCTATTAATGTCCGGATGTAGTTCTAGTGGATCCGGTACTTGATGTTCATTATCCCTAGCACCTATGCCTTCAGCTTCGATCAGGTCTTCATTGTCCACATCTTCCAAGGGAAGTTCATCAACAGGAAGCTGCTGTTCCACTTCGATTTCGATGGCAGCTATTTCAACAGCCGAAAGCAATCTATTTACAGATATTGAGCGTTTTTGATCTGCTAGATTCTGCTCTTTTATTCTTGTGGCTAGTTCTGGGTACTTAAGTAAGAAGAGTCGATGATGTTCTCTTCTTTTACTTTGCCCGCTTTTCTTTGCCAAAAAATAAAATCGCAATACATCTCTGTTGATATGGTATGTCCACTTTAATCGCCTTCTTGGTTGTTGAACCTCTGCTTCTGACTCCGGTTGTATTGGCCCATCTACCTCTGGAGGATGTGGTGGCGCTGGATCATCACCAGATTGAGGAAGAACATCAATTGCCGCTGCTTGTTCGTGTTGCGCGGCTTCCTCTAACTGATGTTTATTGCCATCGTTCTTCCACGCCAAATTAACCTGTTCCTTAATCTGCATTGCTCGATCTTCTGAGATGTGTAGATTAGTCCTGATGTCCTGCACCTTAACGATAAGATCTCTTCGAGCGACTTTCTCTATTTGAGGATACTTTGCAGCAAATTTCGTTCTAAAATTGTATCCTTTTTCGCGTGGTGTTTCAAACTTCGCACTTTCATAATAGAGACGCACCAATTCTTCATTCATTGTGGTATCCCACTTGATGCTCTCCCACGGTATTTCTGTTGATGTGGTTGGCTGAAAATAGCTAACGCTAGCCAAAGCATCCTCACCAGGCACAGCTGGTGTTCCACTGCTTACCGCTTGTCGGAGATGTTCTTGCTGGCCAGCTGTTTGATTGGTGAGATCTGCCTGACCATCTCGCAGCTCACCATCACCACCGTCCCGCATGCTGTGACTCCCAGCGGTGGCTCCAGGGGCGCCCCGACGATCCTCGGGACGCGACAAGCGTTTCAATATCTTTAGGATACTCTCTATGATTATTATGGGTTTTGGTGTTCCTCTTAGTCACTTTCCTCTTCGTTCTCTGTCTCTCTGGCCTGGGAAACCCTGTCAGTAGCAATTCTACAGCCAACATAGCCGTCAAATTCATGAGAGGAAAGATCAAGCCCTACCGCGACGACAACGCGAGAACACCTTCGGTAGGGATTTTTATTATGAGAAGTTGTAGGCTCCGGAAGCTACGATCATGGTTCCTTAAAGCAACCAATTCCGACGCAACTGGAACGTTTACGTCATCCACTTCTGCTCCTTCTGTCTTAGAAGGTAAGCAAGAGCGGAAAATTTGCGCGGGATAACATCGTGCAACACTGTTCCTTGGAGTCATGTCTCTACCGCGGATGACCTTACGCGGCAGAAGGGACAGTTGGAGATGAAGGTTTCACCTCTGGATACTTTTTCAGAGCTACCAAGCTTTGTAGAATGTTATGAGGAACAGGGTTGACGGGCCAGATGAAGTGATCCCAGAAGAACAGCCTTTTGCATCCGGTTTGCGATGGAATGAGCCTGACGCTGGCAAGCCGGAATCTTGTTGAGTTGGCTAAGAAATGAAGCTTTCATACCTCCAAGACAGCCGATTATGAGAACTACAAGATGGACTTTGTAGCCTTGGTACAGCCTGCTAAGCTCGAAAAGAAGTGCTTGATATTTCACCCGTTTTTCTTCCTTCTTTGCCGTGATATTACCATCGGCTGGTGCCGAGAATTCAATCATGTAAATGATCTTGGTCTTCAGATCTTGGAGGACAATATCAGGCTTCGTAGCACTGATACGTTGAGTGGTGGAGAATGAGAAATTCCAGTAGATCTTACACTGATCATTCTCCACAACGGACTCGAGTTCCCCTTGGGCGTGTGGCAAGACGGGCAAGAGATCAACATCATAGAAGTGCCTAAGATGGTAATATAACACTTTTAGAGCCGCATTGTGTCTCTCGATATACCCGTAACGTGCATACTTTGAGCATCCACTGAGAACATGCCCAAGTGTTTCTGGCTCTTGCTTACACGCTTGACACGTCTTGACAGGCAAAAAGAAATCCCTCAGTCTCCGATCTCAATCCAGCAGACTTGAGAAATATGTTGGAAAGACCCATCGAGTGCTCTTCTCTACTTATGATGTCGTAGAATTTACCATGAAGGGGCTTGTCAACATGTTCTCTTAGTAGAAGCGTATGTTCTGCTTCACTCCATACCGGCTCGATAGATGTTAATATCCTCTCTTTGAGTATTCCAGTGAATAGCTTGTAGCTGGTGTTTAAGCAATCTATGGGCTTGTAGTTCTGTGGACTTGACAAATCTCCGGTCTTAGGAATCAATAACGTGCGTCCTTCCACTAGCCACTGCGGGATGGGTTGTTCTCCGTTTAAGAAAGTAGTAAATATACGAGCTAGATGTTGGTGCGTAGAAGTGAACTTCTTCCACCAAAAGTTGTTGATTTTATTTGGCCCTGGCGCTGCAAAGTTCTTAGTTCTAGCGATAACTTTCTTCACTTCTTGGGCAGTAATTAGTGGACACTCTTCCTCTGGAGCATGTAACCTTTGCCTTTGGCAAAAGTTACGAAAGTGTGATATATCTGAAGCGTCTTCATTTAACTGATAAGTATCTCCATACACTTTTTTCCAGAACACTTGAATCTCTTCTCGTCTAGGCGGATTTTCAACGACACTTGACGTTTTATTGAGCAGACGAGAAGGAGGACTTGAAAAGGTGGAATTTTCCTGAATCCATTTTACTCGCCGTTCAAGGCGCTGCTTTGCTGTTGAAAGAGATCTTATTTTTTGCGTCCAGTGCTGCTTGATGGTCAAAAGTTTACATTTGTTCAGCGTGTGATTTGCTTTCCTCAAGTTTCGATCAAGTGCCTTAACTTTTGGTGTGAATTTTTTATTTGATGTTATATAGCTAATCACGCACTGAATATTTGATGCATGCCGTCTCGCCGTTTCAAGTTTAAGCTGAAGCTGTGCAATACGCTATTGTCGCTAAGCAAAGACACTGCCTGCTCGTAAACTACACAGTTCAGATCCCAGAGATTAACATATTCAGGGAGCAAATCAAGGAGAGGATTATTAGCTTCAGATCATTTGTCCATCCTGAGAAAGACTTTTTGGTGGATAGATCTCCTACTTCTCATGTTGGCATTATCGGCTATCTGCAAAGGTGGTCTTGCTGGAACGGGTGGTATGTTCTCTGGAAAATGTTGCTCTTCTTCTTGCTGAAAAAGAGCTTCATATCCGTTTCTGCGCAAAAAGGATACCTGATCTCTTAAATACTGAGGCGTTTTATGCACATATTCCAAGTGCATATTGACCCAACGGTCATGTAAGCTCTGCATGAATCCTCTTCACATCGGTGAGCTTCTTTGCCAACAGGTAAGGATGTCCCTCCTGAGTTGGTCCGACCACTTAAATCGATGTTCTCGCGTTTGTCCGGGGCCATTGCCTGGTCGTCGACTCGATTCGGTCCTATTTCCACTCCCAACTGAACCATGGCCTTCTTCCGAGAGAGGCCTATTGTGGGTGGCACTGCGCGATACTGGTGACGTAACCGCATAATTCGTCGCATTGGGGAGTTAGCCCAATGCACCGTGGCTGACTGCAAGAGCCGGAGCTCTCGGGCGATGGGTTCGCGATGGGTTCGGTTTAACCGTGAATCCCTCGATTCTAGTCTCGTTATACAGTCGGGGATCAAAAAGTTTATATGAGAAGAGTGAGAATAGGTAGTGTCCGTGGCGGTACAAGGAGGGGGGGAGGCAGATTTTCAGATTAATCTAGAATTCCCGTGATGCTTATTTAAATAAAACATTCGTTCCAGAACACTGCTTCAACTTACAACCCAGGCCGCTGACCAATTTCTCTAGCAATGACTCCAGTCGAAGAGCTTGACAAAGTCATCATGTAATCATTTAAAGCGGCGATTGGTCAATGTTTAAGTTTTTTTTTACACAGTAGAGATCAATTTCCCACTTGAGCATTTAATTTTTCAAAAAATGAACTGCTTTTACCCTAAATACATATGACTGAGTTTACTTTTGAATTTGCATTTCTCATTAACTAATCCGTTCTTCGACGGGAAATAATTATTTCATCAAACCAATTAAATGCAAAATTATTTGTTCACGCAACAAAAAAGAATTTATTCCACACCCGACCGAAAAACCCACCTTTTGCCTCTGATAAGCGGGGCGAAAGTAGCATATTTTCCCCGAAAAATATTTTTGCGGGGCAAAAGTAAAATGAGCGGGGCAAAAGTAAAATTAGCTGGGCAACAGTAAAATTAGCGGGGCAAAAGTAAAATCAGCGGGGCAAAAGTAAAATTAGCGGGGCAAAAGTAAAATTAGCGGGGCAAAAGTAAAATCAGCGGGCCAAAAGTAAAATTAGCGGGGCAAAAGTAAAATTTAGCGGG
>CAKNWT010252995.1:6209-17120 GCA_932066315.1 Andricus coriarius | reverse complement strand
ATTTTTGTTTTAATTTTTTTTCAACAATTTTTCTTCAATTTTTTTTCGTAAAATTTGTTTTTAAAAATTTCTTATCAACAATTTTTTTTAAAGAATTTGTTTTCAAAAATTGTTTTCAAACTTTTTTAAACAATTTTTTTCAAACATTTTTCTCTTGGCGCCCACTTTGAATAATTTTTCTTCGTGTAATATTTTGTTTTTTCGCGTCTTAGGCTATTTTACAACTTTTGATAATGACATAAAATGTGATTTTTAATGAGCATTTAAAATTCGCGCATCATGATTACTTGTAAAAGCCAGTGTTATGCCGTTGGTCGGGCCATCTATTGCCCAGAGTCGGGCGGACCGTACTTTCACGGTCTTTTCGAAACCATGAACCAGCGTTTGTCCGACGGTCGGCCTATATTTGGGCCAAGGTTTAACCGACCATCGGGTGCATAAAGGTGGCTTGTGGTTAACCGACTGCTGTATACAGAGTCGGACCGACCGCATTCTTGCGGTCGCACCGACCAATCTGCCACAGTTTATCCGATCGTCGGCCTAAAGTTGGGCCAGAATTGGGCCGACAGTCGGCTTTTCGCCCACCGCCGACGTCGGTTGACAACTTCGACGAGACCATGGCAGTTTGAAAACACCTTAGTCGGTCCAACTCTGGTTACCGTACATCGGTTACCAAAGTAGGACCGACTTTGGGCCGATGGTCAATCTCTGGCATCCGACCGAATTTCGCACCTGGGCCTCTGTTAGTTTGTCACGCTTGGCTAAACACATCCACCCCTCTCGGCCCCAAGGCTCCACTTAACGGAAACAGCCGCGCGGCATCAGTTCTCGGAATATAGTAAGTCCGTGGTAAGTAATCCCAGGTTCCAGTGTAATTAACTTTTTCTTTTTGAGCCTTTTATACTTATTAAATCCGCAAATAAAATTTAAACGACTTAAAAATTCACCAATGAATGACGTTCCTTTGTGCGAAAAAGGAATTTTGGGTGCTTTCCGAAAAATATACAAAAAGTTGCCCCGGCATTTTTGAACATATTAAACCGTTTTTTTAAAATATTTATTAAAATGTGAATATTCTACTCCATAATAGTCGTTTTCCGTTCTGACCCCTAAAGTAGGGGAGACCGGGGTTCGTTGGCTAATCCACCATAGTTTCCGTATTTATCGAAAGAAAGCGCCACTATTACGATTATCACACGTCAGAATGTAAGATCCACAATTACAGATGATGCCATTACGCAATGTCACGTATGTTGTCAGTTAGACGCAGGAATCTAAAACCACAGATAGTGAGCAAATTTTTTTTATTTGAAGTGTTTACTTATTATTGTCGACTTAATAGTACTTTATATATTTTTAATAATATTATGAGGAAATATGCTTTACTGGTTATGATTTATGGTGTATCATTTATACCTGTGTTTGTGCATTGTTGTCGTACGAACGACATTCCTAGAAATCATTTCGCAGTTTACACTTAATACTCTCTTAAAATGAACCAGTGATATCTCACTGATTTCCCGTGAAATCTCACTGGCTGAAGTAGCCAGAAGTGTGTTACTGCTAATCAGTGAGAATTCACTGGTTCACTCAGTGAAATTCCGGTACTGGTTTAATTAGTGAGGTTCACTGGTTTCTCACTACCAGTAGTCATTTGGTCGTACACCTTGCCGTTAATCAGCTGGTTAGGTATGGCCCTTATTATTCATCACTATTGTGGTAACAGATGCAAAAATATCTTTTAGAAGATGCACTTTACTCTCATAACAATAAATGAATGTCGGGCTGCAATATAATGGGATATACATAATATGTTGCGCATAATTGTGGGAAGGCCCGTCGTTATGTCAACGTATCGCGTCGCTCAAAGTCAAACCCCAGTGGCCAGAGACCTTCCCACTTTCAAGCCAAAGATATTATATCCCCTGCTTATTGCAGCCAGGCACCAAATATTTATAACACAAACACTAATACACAATAAGGTTCGTTTTCACTCGAGAAGTGCCAAGACCTGACCGACGACAAGTCTTCACCGCGTGGAGCGCTATATCACAAATTGAATATATCATTTGGCGTCTCTGGTATATTCAGTCCCGCTATTTTAATTAAGTTACTTACTGATTCATCCAGTGAAAGTGGAAAAATCACTGGTTCACCAGTGATAATTCAAAATACTGAATTAACCAGTGACAATTTCACTTGTTCAGTTTAAGAGAGTAGCTTTTCGGTCATATAATTGTATAATATAGTGATTTTAATATACTTTTCTGTTAAGAGAAAGTCGTTAATTGCGTATACTTATTACAGACAGAAATATGAAAACCTACAAACAAAAAACTAAGAAGGGTAAAACGAGAGATTGAATGGTTAAATTTTCCAGCTGTTTTAATATCTTTACTCCCTTAAATATTTGAAAATAACTCTTAGTCAACTAACCCCGCTCCCGGGATTAGTTGACTAACTGTACACACCAGACTAAATATAGTAAAAACTTTTATCTCAGCTGGATTAAAGCAACTTAACAACTAGAATAGTTTAGGTAAGTATATTTATGTTATTCTAGCATACTATAATTTAAAAAACTACGCACAGTGTAGATACTAAAAATAGAAATGTAAAAAATTAGTCAACTAACCTCGGCTCCCCTACGTGTAAGAAGATAAAATGATTACACAGGGAAAAATGGATGTTTAAAGGGGTAAGATTGCACCACCTCACATGCAGATATTCATGCCAAAAATCTACTATCTTTTTGAGAAGTTAGGCGTAAAAATATTTTTATGTTAAACTGAAACACATTCATATGTTAGCGCATTGGAATTTCAAAACTATATTTCACGGTTATATTTTCGAAATTAACCTTTGCAAAGGATCAAAATTAGCTATCCTTAATTAAAATCCGAAAGCGACTTCTGTCTGCCTACACGACGGAACAAGGTTCTTAAGTTTGAGATTATATTGACTCAAACATATTTGACAAAATGTTTGTAAACTTAAAATAAAATGTATGTTAAAGTAACTGGAAATAGATAGAATTTTAAATGCTGATCATAGAACATTCGTTCTCAGCTTACTCAACTTGACTGAATGTATCATCTGATCGATATTCAATACAATTGATCTGTTTTTCGTTTATGTATAAATATTCAAGTTTAATTTTAAATTTACAAATAAGTTATCAATTAATTCCTTACATGATCAAAAATAAATAAACTCCTCAATTATTTTCAGCCATTATTTGACATAAATATCAGGTAATATTTGAGATATTTCAGTTGAACATTTTGGATGTTACAGAGTAACATCTTACTTTTCAATATCTTCATATACTAACTTTGAACATCTAGATTGCTGTTATATAGTTTAACATAAAAGTATGTTAACGGTGTACATCTAGATGTTCTCTTTAAACATTTATTTTTCTCCGTGTATGAATCACAGGTGGAAAACGTTTGAGATGGATTGTCTTTGTTTTTTCAAACTTTTTAAAAATCATACAGGGTGGACACGGTAGGGCTTACATACATGGCTAAGTTGAATGCCACCCGAATTTTTACAAAGCAGGGGAGAAGCCATTCCACAGGGGCATTTTTAAATTTCGCGGTTTTAAAGTTGCATTCGGATCGGCCTATCAGTCAACTCCGTGCATCTTCGGATCAAGTTTATCATTTTAACTTCAAATGCATACCAGTGTTGAAAACATAGGTTATTTTAAGTAGTAATTACAAACAATAAGAGTGTTTAATTAATAACGAAGTAAGACATATGGAATGAGAAGGAAATGTAATTTTTTTCTGTGCTAACAACTTTATGGAATGGCTTCAGAGTGACAAATACTATGAAATTATGATATTCGGCTTCCAGTGGGCGAAGACTTAATTGTTTCTAACTCTTATTTGCGGCATAAAAAGGTATGTCATAAATAGATAGGATAATATAAATTTTAAGTTTCCGCACGTGATATTTTATTGACTTTGTTCAAAACATGTCCTATCTATTTATGACATACCTTTTTATGCCGCAAATAAGAGTTAGAAACAATTAACTCTTTGCCAAACTGGAAGCCTAATATCATAATTTCATAGTATTTGCCACTCTGCAGCCATTCCATAAAGTTGTTAGCATAGAGAAAAAATTACATTTCCTTCTCAGTCCACATGTCTTACTTCGTTATTAATTAAACACTTTTATTATTTGTAATTACTACTTAACATAACCTATATTTTCAACACTGGTATCCATTTGAAGTTAAAATGATAAACTTGATCCGAAGATGCACGGAGTTGACCGATAGGCCGATCCGAATGCAACTTTAAAACCGCGAAATTTAAAACTGCCCCTGTGGAATGGCTTCTCCCCTGCTTTGGAAAAATTCGGGTTACACTCAACTTAGCCATGTATGTAAGCCCTACCGTGTCCACCCTGTATTAGTAACGTTAATTCTCCTATGATGCATGATGATGCGGATTCCAACGCGGAGCCATAAAATCGGAATACTTCGAGAGTGTACGATGAATATCGGAGTGACCCACCCCTCGGAAATGTCACTGGTTCAGTTTAACATACATAAGAGAGATAAGATTAACATGAGAAAAATCACGCAAAAACGAAAAACCTATAAAGTGTAGCAATTTTTAATTAAGATAATTCATTCACCTAGGACCGATAATTGCATGCGATGCCTCAAATATCTTAATAATTCTAAACTCTTAATTTTGAAAAATGACAAAAAGGCGATCCACTCAATGAGCTCAAAAATTATATTTTCCACAGATGATAACAAAAGGTAACCAAAAATATGTAGAAAAAGAAGCAATTTATTCCAAAGCGAGTGCAAGACCCAAAAATCCAACATGGTAGCCAGCCAATTGAAAACTAAACAGTAGTTGATTTCCATGATTGTATTAACGAGATATTTTTAAACTATGCGAAAACAATGTTTTTAAACTTGGTCAGAAGAAGAAATTTTGATTAAAAAACTATATGATAACCAGGGAAATGCAAATTTAAACAAAATTTTAAATGGCAGAAGATTAGATTTTACCTTAGCGGAAAGGTGCTTATAAAGGGCTCCCTTCAATATTTTGACATAATCATATTATATTAGCTAAAAAGTGCTTTTTTCAACAATGCAAGTAAATTAACAAAAATAGAAAGTAAAAAATATTTTAGAAGTCTAGATTGTGAATTCCTACTTTAAATAGTTGTTATCTCATACAGATAATTTTCTAGGCTTTCAAACTGTTACGTGTTATTTTATTAAGCTTTATGTAATTTAAAAACGTAGTAGTTTAAAAACTGCCGGTAAAAGCGTAAACTATTTTACCATTGGAGAACAGCTGAAAGAGCTGGCAAAAGCAAAAATGCAGATTTTCCACCAATAAGAGACAATCTCTTCCAGCCCCCAGGTTCTCTGAGTTTAAAATGTCGAGAATGTTGACTTCTGTCACGGTGGCGCTGATTGTTTAGTGGCCCTAGATTCATTGAAATGAATGAAAAGAACTTTAAAATTAAATTTTTGTAACGGAAAACATTATATAAAATTTTTTTCATGTGAGGTGAAACTATAAAGTTTTAAATCTTTTTTTAAGCAATACTTACTGCCAAAAATGTAAAATGGTTAAGTTATTAACGAAAATTCGCTAAACCATTTGGTGGAAGGTTCAAACAAAAGTTCTGTTATCTGTATTTAAATATTGATATCAATATTTATCGTCATTATTAAATTGAAATATTATGTTAAAATTATACAATTATGATTATATATTAATAATAAATGAAAATAAAATTGTTGTTTAGAATTATACAACAAAAATTACAAGAATTAAATATAATATTGAATATAGGCCAAAAAAACTATTTTGTCAATTGTCTATAATTATATAGTCCATGTATAGTTTTATATTTATTTCTCCAATTTTTTGTTTTGAATTGAAAACAATATATTTAAAAAATATGAAAACGATTGAATAAAATCCGCAAATGAGTAACAAGTCATTTTTGCAACTCCCACCTCAAAAGTTGACGTTTTCATGCTTCTAAATGGTGCCTACACTGAGAAACTTTAGGTTAGAAAAATTACTAAAACGGATAGCAAATGGGGGAAAAATGCTTAAATTTCGACATTTTAATACATAAATAATAAGTTATGCTATTTTTATAAGAAGATTTTCTATTTGGTAATAGCAAGATTTACTATTTTTTGTAGTAAAATCCGATGTAGGAAAAATTAGTAGAGAAATTAATAAATTGTACAAAAAGAATAAAGGTAATAAGTATTTTAAATAACATAATATACTAAATATGTAGGAGAAATTACTATTGTCTGTAGGAACACGATGTGTATTATGGACATTTTCTACTTTTTGTAACATAGCTTAATACCAATTATTAAAATTTGTCCCAAATCTTACTAACTGATTTAGCAGACGGTATCGAGCCATGGACCGAGCGCAGCCGAGTGCATCTCAACGGATGGCTCGTGGTTATGTATCGAAACATCGTTTTTTCCGTATTTTTGACACTTAATAAATGACATTTAATTTATGTTTAAAATTATAAAAATATCATCAATATTAATCAATTAAGGATTAAATGAATTCCAACCAATAAACTTTTTATCATTTGGGTCATATGGAAGTTTTCATTCTGAGTCTCAAAATGTCTTATCCCTTTGCGGCATACATTTTTCAGAGAAACATGTTTTTATGAAAATTGGTATACAGGGGTTTTCGGGCTCGCTGATCAAGAGTTTGTACTCAGTTTTTAAAAATTCAAAATGGCGGATCCAATATGGCGTCCAAAATTTGAAATATTTCTTGATTTTGTTGAAAATTGGTATACAGGGGTTTTTGGGGTCGCTGATCAAGAGTCTGTACTTTGATTTTGAAAATTCAAAATGGCGGATCCAATATGGCGTCCAAAATTTGAAATATTTCTTGATTTTGTTGAAAATTGGTATACAAGGGTTTTTGGGGTCGCTGATCAAGAATCTTTTTCAAAATGGCGGATCCGATATGGCTTCCAAAATTTGAAATATTTTTTTATTTTGTTGAAAATCGGTATACAGGGGTTTTCGGTGTTGCTGGTTGCAAATTAAAAATGGTGATTCTAATATGACTGCTAAGAAGTTGAATATATTCGATTTTTTTTTCTAATTGGTATACCTGAGTTTTTGGGCTCGCTGATCTCAAATCTGAATTCTATATGGGAAATATTTCAAATGTTGAAATTTCCAAAAATACAGGCAAATTTACGTAAACCCCTTTACACTAATTTTCAACAAAATAACAAAATATATCGGATTTTGGATGCCATCTTGGATCCACCATTTTGAATTTGCCAAACCTGAGTTCGAATCCGTCATTAGCAAATCTAAAAACCCCTATACATCAATTAACAATACAAATAATACAAAAATATCCATTTTCGGTCCTTATATTGGATCCGCCATTTTGAATTTTCAAAATCTGAGTACAGATTCTTGATCAGCAACCCGAAAAACTCCTGTATACTAATTTTCACAAAAATCTGGATGAAATTCACGCTAATAATGAATTTTTATCAAATATTGGCTTGTTTGTTGGACTTTGTTTATAATTATTAAAAAACTAACAATCGATTTGAAAGTATTGTCTACAAATTTTGATACTAGACCTTCCTATGATCATAAAACTACAAAAAATTTCGATTAAATCGATGAAAAACTACTGTAAAATCGCAAAAAATAGTATGAAAACAGGTGGCAATACGTGTTGCCACCATGCCGCAAAGGGTTATAGGTAGATGGATCATCGCCCGACTGCCGTCCCGGAGACGCGTGTTCGATTCCCGCCAGCTTCATTTTCTCCTAACCCGATTTTTCTGTTTCAGCTTTATAATATAATACTGCACTCTAAGAAAAAGTCTATTAACAGTAAAATTATGTTCCATTCAGAATGCGTTCTTTGAAATTAAAACGATTTCTTTTGTCCATCAATGGAATCATTTCACTGTTCAAAGACTTATCCGTTAAATGCAAAACGGAAGTAGTTTTACTGATGAACGATTTCTTTTGACTTTGAAAAGAATTCCTTTAACTATTAAAGGATTTCATTTGTTGGCTACCGGAGCAAGTGCGCCTGCGCATGAGTGAATATCGTTTAGCACGATTTATTTATTAATTGATAAAGTGAGTGAAAAAGCGTGCGAAATGATGTAGAAAATGGATTTCTTTAAAAAATTATGAATCCCAGGTTGTGACGCGAAAACTTTGGAAGGTGCGTGTACTGAAAGAACAACGTTTGATCCGCATAACCTCACTTTTCATTGCTTTTTACGCTTTTGATGTATGAAAAATTTGTACCGCACACAAAGTTGTATCTTTAAATTGTTTAACGCTGAAATCTAGAATGGATTGTTGTTACATAATTGATAATTATGAATTTTATATTTACATTCACCAAAGTTCGGCTTTTGTACATTACTTGCACGTAATATCATGCAATAAGTTTTCCTTTAACGTAGAAATTATTCTTTCTTTGGTCCGACAATAGATTTTACTTCAAGATTAAAGGAAATCCTTTCACAGTTGAAGGACAGCATTTGAAACGACAATTCTTTAACTGTGAAAGGATTTCCTCTCATCATGCCAATTTTGAATGGAAAATCCTTTAATAGTGAAAGGAATCGTTAGACAGTCAATAGTCTGTTTTTAGAGTGTATCTTTTAAGAATATATACATATATGTAATTTCTAATGTTGTCAATTATAAATTTAAATAAATGTGAATTATGGTAAATGTAGAATATGTGTGTACGTAGGTAGGCTTGTGTGAAAGTTAGCAACACGTGTTTATTTTTTTTTGCTATTCCGACTGTTGCATATTTTGCTAACCAGTTGGTAATTCGGAACGCACAGTCCCTGCGCATCATTTTACTACAGTACTTTGTAAATACTGTTATCTTCTACAGATATAAATCCAACAAATTTACTATTTTCTCCTATCAAAATTAGTAAATGGCAGTAGTGCAGACTTACAGTTTTACTACAGAGGTTAATAAATACTTCAAATGTCATTTACAATAAATGCAGTAGTTTTAACTTTTATTCCAATATATTTTATAATTCTTTAAGTAGCTACGAGTTACTATTGAGGTTAGTAAATATTATAAAAAATTTGCGTTTCGCCCCTCATTGCAAAGTTCAGATAGTAAAATCTAGTGTGATTTTTCACAAGAAATACAAACCAGGGTTTCTCAGTGTAAAGGACCTTATTTGAGCAGACTGTGTGTGAAACAATTTTCGCGCACGCGCAGTTTGGAGATGGCTTACTTTATGCACTGGTGGAAAAGCTGGGCAGGCGCATTTGCGAGATGAGGTACTTTAGACACTGACACAGTTGGTATCTTCTTGAAAGATTTAACTTGAACAAATCTTTGTAATGATTGTAGTTTTGCTTTTAGGGTTACGTAGCCGTTTTCGTCCGTCGTAAAAAAGCCAACGTCGTACGTCGTACGTCGTGCCAACACTTGGCACAGCAAAAGGGCATAAGCGCCAACAAAATTTTTTTCATTCATTTTTTTAACATACTTTTTTCAACAAATTTTTTCCCAATTTTTTCTGTTATCAAATTTTTTTTTCAAACATTTTATTCACCCAATTTTTTGTTCAAAAATAAAAAAAAAATTTTTCAAAAACATTTGTTTACAAAATTTCAAAATCTTTTCTTTTAAGATTCTGTTAGGACTTAAACTAACGTCTTAATAGGTTACGAAAACCTTCTTTCAGCGCTCGGCGCCTACTTTGACTAATTTTGTCGGTTTGGGGCAGCATACGGCGGGAGGATGCAATATAAAATTAGTATTTTTCGTTAACTCCTCCTAACACAACTTTTTCAGACGGGTGTTGCAAAAAATAGCGTGTGATACACGTGCGCATAGGTGATTGCAAACTCGTGTGATTGTATCATTCGCCTGTAGCTTATGCTGCAAAATTCACTCTCGCACACAATCACCTATTTCGCGCACTTGTATCGCAAATAACTATTTTGATCTGTCAGAATGTAAAAAAAATGGAAACTCAAAAAAATGCATAATCTCTGCAAACAATACATTTTTTTTAAATTTCTTTCGAGCGCGGATAACCAAGCTGCATATCTATCGATTTCAAACTATCCTACTGTATATACGGACATTTTTTGTGTGTAATTTCGAAGATTTAAAATTGATCCCTAAGAATTTCATATATATTATGAATTCAACAATGATTTCATTTTACACTAATGTGTTTCTAAGCTTTAAATACCAAAACGAATTAATTAAAAAAAAACAGGAATAAAGAAACAAAAGAATGACTGCGAACCAGCTTCATGCTGAGATGGGCACGATTGAAGATTATTATTAGTAAAAATATGCCATCAATTTTCATGTTTTGTATTGTTCGAATTATAATTAAGTTTCTAAAGCATTTTCTTGTTCTGAAAAAGTTTAAAATTTTATTCAAAACTGTAGGAATGAACTATTTTTTGCGTTTTTGATTGGCCCATTACAAAGAAGTATTATAGGAAATGAAGTATTGGGATTAATAAAGGGAAAATTATAAGGAATTATTTTCGTACTAGAGAATTTGAGTTTAACAGTCACGTAGAGTTTTGTATCCTATCTCTTACTTTATGATAATATTGAATATCAATCATCATCGAACTCGCCGCAAAAAGTGCTGGGTTATTAAAAGCAGAAATCTTAATGCAATTTGGTGATTTCTATGAAGGTGATTGGGTGAAAACTGATGATTTGAATACAATGCATGATTCCTTCAATTTTCAAAATTTTAACTTGTAACTTATGATCTTCAATCAGTCATTTACGATTTTTACAAATTACTATAATTAAATCCTCATTTTACTCCAGATGGTGCTCAAAATGTTTTTTT
>CAKNWT010252982.1:0-11189 GCA_932066315.1 Andricus coriarius | reverse complement strand
CCTGAGCCATCGATTATTATTATTATTGGCCCACCACTTCCCACAGGCACACATTATTATCATTTATTTACTAGAAATCATTTTTTCAGATTAATCACAACAACAATTTCGAGGTGCTCGAAACCATGAAGATCTCGGCGGTGCCAACGTCCTCCAAGATTCCGAAGCGGAAGGAGTGCACCTTGGTGCAATCCTCTCCCGACCACGACCTCCCGCTTTCACAAATGAGCGTGAGCACCTTTAATCAGGATAATAAGCTCAACAAAGCCGAAGAGAACACGCACGAAGAATCAAAAGTACTTTTAAGCACGAACATGAAGACTGATGGGAGAGAGGGCGAGGTCTCTAGGTTTTGCAGGAGCAAAAGGGTGTCGGTCTCCTGCCAAGACACTATTCATGAGTCCGAAGAGGACGATGGCCTTACTATGGAAAAAGTTGGAAAGTAAGTCAACCTGACCGAATCGATCACCTACTTCCATAATCATGTACAATTTAGCATGCAACCACTTTAAATCCAATTTCCTACCATTATACCAAGCCTAGCCTAGCTGGAACAATTTTCTAGTTCTCCTTTGTCTATTCCGTATTTTATCTCTCTATTATAAAAAGATCTTGCTGTCAGAATACACTTTTTCAAGAATTCACCCCTTCCCCTAAACTCTCCAACCCTTCTCACAACCCCTGCCTCTTAAAACCTGCAACCCTCATTACAACCTCTGCACCTTAAGCCATGCAACCTTTCTTACAATCCTTGCCCCTTATCCCATGTAAGCCTCCTTACCTCCTACTTAAAACCCCTTTTTCTTAACCTCTGCAATCCTCCTTAAAAACCGTACCTCTTTACCTCTGCAAACTTCCTTAAAAACCATGCCCCTAGTCCCTGCAATCATCCTTACAATCTCTGCCTCCTAGCCTCTGCAACCTTTCTTACAACTCATGCTCCTGAACCTCTGAAATCCTACTTAAATCCCCCTTTTTTAACCTCTGCAATCCTCCTAACAACCCGTGCCTATTTACCTCTGCAAACCTCCTTAAAACACATGCCCCTCAACCCCAGCAATCCTCCGTACACATTCTTACAGCAACTGTCACTTAACATCTGCAATCCTCCATACAACCCGTGCCTTTAATCTGTAAAACCCTCCTTTCATCCCTGTTAATTAACCTTTGAAACCCTCGTTAAAGCCTCGGTGTCCTTATCTCTGCAACCCTCCTTACAAACCTTGCCTCTTAACTCCTACAGCCTTCTTCACAACTTATGCATCGCAGCCTCTGCAACCCTCCTTATAACCCCTATCACTTAACATATGCAATCCTCCTTACAGCCCCTGATAAAGTAAGAAATTCTAATTAAAAACAATTCGCACACAACCCCTGACCCTTACTCTTACAATCCTCCTTACAAACGATGCTTCTCAACCTCTAAAACGCTCCTAACAACCTCTGCCGCTTAATCCCTGAAATCAACCTTACAACCGCCCTCCTTTAACTCCCTAAGCCTTCCTTTCAACCCTCACAAGCCCTTCAACACTCCTTTACAACACCTGCACTTTACCTCTGCAGCCCTTAATATATGCAATCCTCCATTTGATCCCTGTCCCTCAATCCCTGAAACTCTCTTTACAACTTCTAATTTAACCTCTTAAATCATCATAACATCCCCTGCCTGCGTACGCTATACAACCCCCTTTAAAATCCCTGACTTTTAACCTCTGCAACCCTCCATTAAACCCTGACCATTACCATGTGTAACCCTTCCTAAACACCCTGCCTACTTGATTTCTGCAACCCTTCTCACAACCCCTCTCCCTTAACCCCCGCAACCCTCCTTACAGTACCTGCTTCGTAACTTTGAAATAATCCTCACATCTCTTGCCTCTTAACCCATCTAGTCCTCATTAAAACCCCTGTCCTTCAACTCCTGAAACCCTCCTTGCGCCCCTTATCGCGTAATCTATACAACACTCCTTAAAACCGTCTGTCTCTTAACCTCTGCAACACTCTCTTAAACCCTGTCCTTTAACATCTGCAACCCTTCTTACAACCCCTGCCCCTTGATTCCTGCAACCCTCCTTACAATCCCTGTCCATGAAACTCTGCAACCTTCCTTACATAAAACTTTTCACAGTGGGCTGAATCGTGAATTTACTATTCGAAATCACCTAAAGCCTACACTTCTCAACCGATTTTCAATTTTTTTTGTTTAGAAGTGATCAGCGATAGTTGCACAAGAGCGTCTATGGATTAGATTCCTTAATTTTTGTCACTTACTATTGTTTATATAAATAAACAACGAGCGAAAATGAGACATTTTTTAATTATTATTTTTTATCTTCAAATCAACAACTTAATTAATCCCATTCTCGACGAAAATGTATGACGAAGTATCCAAAGAATATAAAAAATTTACAAAATACTGAATCTAATTGTTATAAACAAATTATATTAAGAAAATGTCAACATAGTGGCAATTTTGCTTGGAAAGTATATTTGTAAATTGAACTAGATTGATTTTATCAACAGGATCACGTTTGATCATAAAAATTCATTGTATGGTATAATTTGTTTATTTTATAAACAAATTATGTAAACAAATGCTTAGTTTAGGCGTTTATTGGCAACAAATAATCGTTTTTCTTTCTTAGTACCTTTAAATTATATGAGTGGTAACATTTAGTGATTAAGATTGGTCATTCGATATTATTTATTTATTTAATAAGCAAATTTGTATAAACAAATGCAGAGTTTGAATATTTATTGACCGAAAGTAATAGTTTTTCTTTCTAATCGTCTTAAAATTACATGAGTGATGATGTTTTGTAACGAAGAATTGTCAATCGATATTATTTGTTTATGCTATAAACAAATTTTAAAAACAAATGCATACTTTGACCATTTATAGACCACTAAATATTACCAGTTATATAATTTAAAGGTACTAAAAAAGAAAAACGATTATTTTTTGCCAACAAGCGCCTAAACTATACATTTATTTACACAATTTGTTTATAAAATGAACAAATTATACCATACAACAAATATTCATGATCAAACGTGATCCTGTTGATAAAATCAAGCTAGTTAAACTTAAAAATATATTTTGCAAGCAGAATTTCCAATATGTTGAAATGTTGTTAATATAATTTGTTTATAACAATTATATTTGATATCCTGTAAATTATTTGTATTCTTTGGATACTTCGTCAGTCATTTTCGTCGAAAATGGGATTAATTAAGTTATTGATTCCAAGATAAAAAACAATAATTAAAAAATGTCTCATTGTCGCTCGTTGTTTATTTATATAAAAAATGGAAAATGACAAAAATTAACAAATCTAATCCATAGACGCTCTTGTGCAGCTGTCGCTGATCACTGCTAAACAAAAAATTGAAAATCGGGTGAGAATTGTAGGCTTTAGGTGATTTCGAAAAGTAAATTCTCGATTTAGCCCACTGTGCGCCTGCCCCGTAACTGCTGAAACCCTCCTTACATCCCTTGCCTCTTAAGGGGATTTATCAGCATTATAAAATGGATTGGCAGTTTCCGGTCGCACTGTTGAATATTTTTGTCTGATTTTTTGCATACCTCATTTACATATGGGTCTCTTTTGCTGTTAAGTCTCACTTTTTTTAAAAATGTTTATACTTGAAGTTATAAACAAAAAGAAAAGAGCAATAAAAAAATGCAGTGCCTCTCAGTACTAGCTGAGCGTGTATTCTCGAGACTTGGCCGTTGGACCCCCGTCAAATTTGAGTGGCAGACTCCCCGGAGCGCGAGAGGAGACTCGGGAGCGCATCGAACTACCCGAAACGAGTCACCCTTTCATTGTTATGAGATGCAGGCTGGTTCAAAAAACTGAAATTATGAAAGCATCGCGTCATTCAATTTTAATTAGCAGAAATAGTTTATTCATATAATTTCAAAAAAGTAAAAAAAAGATTCATGAAAATCGGTTAACATTTGCAGTAATAATAGAAATGTTGAAGTGCACACGATTGCTATGGGAGGAAACGCATTTTTTTCGTTTTAAAAGGTCTACAGCCTTCAATTTTTCCCCCATTCGCAATTTTTTTTTAATTGAAAAACGCTAAGCTTCCAAGAGCACCTTAGTCATAAATTGTTGCATTTTCATTTGTTTATTTATCATATGTTAACTTGAAGTATGAAAAAATCGAGATTTTTCCCAAAATCATTATTTACTCTTCAATAGCGCTTTGCATCTAATGAAAATCATGTTAAATGGACGCAAGAGTACTCCCAGAATGCAAATAATTTAATTATTGTCTGTTTTAATTGTTATAAACAAATGACATTAACAAGCAGCCACATAGTGTAACTTTTGTTGAAAAACATTTCTTTTCGGATGAATATGCTTTAAATGATAGTGAGAGTGACTGTTAGTCACAATTGTTATGAAACATCAAAAATTGTAACTGTTGTAAACAATTTTTTGCAAAAAATTGGAATTTGTTTCTTCCTTCATTATCTGAAATTATGCAGTTATTCGGGAAAGTGATATATGTTTGATTATTTGTGTTCAAAGACAACAGTTGTTGATTTTGTAAGCAAATTAAAGAAGTAAATATAAAACTTTGTCCTGGAAAATAATTTTTTTGCACTGAAACTGCTTCAAATTTTTCTGAGAGATTCGCAGTAACTGTTTCTATGTGAAATTCACAAGAAACAGTTGTTATTATTTAATTTTAAATATTACGATTCGTATGGACTGAACAATATTGCAATTTTTATTGAAAAACGTTTGTTCTTCTCTGGAAATGGTTGGAATTATCGTGAGATTCATTGCCAGTAACAATTTATATAAAACTTTATACGCAATTTGTTTTAAAAATTGTGGAATTTGTGCTTTTTCAATTTCGGATTTTCCTTTGTCAAGAACATAGGCTTAATTACATTTGTTAAAATACAAATCCTAAACTTATGAAATAAGTAAATACAAAATTGTGGCCTTTTCGGCCTGCAAAATACTTTTTCTTGCACTGAAATTGTTTCACATTTTTTTGAGACAGATTTTCTGTCACTAATTCTAC
Source organism: Andricus coriarius (assembly GCA_932066315.1). Taxonomy (NCBI): domain Eukaryota; kingdom Metazoa; phylum Arthropoda; class Insecta; order Hymenoptera; family Cynipidae; genus Andricus; species Andricus coriarius. The sequence continues at coordinate 6,140 of CAKNWT010252982.1, read as the reverse complement.
GTAAAAATTAACATTAGATCATTCTTATTGTCTATTCTTGTAATGTTAAATGTCACGAATTTTTCATGTATTAAAATAAGCCATTTAATGATGGAAAGATTAAGCCTGGAAAGATTCTTTTTCACTCAATCTGCTTCAAGTTTGTGTGAGAAAGATTGGCAATAACTATTTTTATAAAAAATAAACAATATGCAATTCAGAGGAGTCCAACTTTTATAAAATCGCTCATTTAGAGATGTGCAAACCGCTATTGAAGAGTAAATAATGATTTTGGGAAAAATCTCGATTTTTTCATGCTTCAAGTTAACATATAATAAATAAACAAATGAAAATGCAACAATTTATGACTAAGGTGCTCTTGGAAGTTTAGCGTTTTTTAATCTTTTTTTCACTTTCTTGAAATTGTATGAATAAACTATTTCTGCTAATTAACATTGAATGACGTGATGCTTTCATAATTTCAGTTTTTTGAACCAGCCTGCATCTCATAACAATGAAAGGGTGATTCGTTTCGGGTAATTCGATGAGCTCCCGAGTCTCCACTCGCGCTCCGGGGAGTCTGCCACTAAAATTTGACGGGGGTCGATCGGCCAGGTCTCGAGAATACACGCTCAGCTAGTACTGAGATTCACTGCATTTTTTTTGCTATTGCTCTTTTCTTTTTGTTTATAACTTCGAATATAAACATTTTTCAAAAAAAAGCGAGACTTAGCAGCAAAAGAGGCCCATATCTAGATGAGGTATGTAAAAAATCAGACCAAAATATTCAACCGAGCGGCGGGAAACTGCCAATCCATTTTATAATGCTGATAAATCCCCTTAAGGCCATGTGACGAGTGGATCACATGACCGCCTTCCTATCTTACCGACACTTTTTTTATATGGAAACTTATTTTCACGCAGCCCTTCTTGCAGCTCATATTTATCTATTGAAACTGTTGCTTGTGAAATGTTGCCTTTTTATATAACTATGTCGTATTTAGGTCACGCGTCTTTACGTTTTATTGATTACGTCTTTTTAAACTACGCTTTTTTTACCGTTTTACGTCCCTCAGGCACGCTTTTTACCTGCCCCACGCTATATTTAGGCCACCCTAAAAATAAATCAAGTTTATTGTAAATCAATTCAGCATGTCACCTAGACGTAAATAAAAATAATAATAAATTTAATAATGTAGTAATTTATTATCAGGCATCGCAGTCCTTTCACTATCCACCTGCGTTTCCTTTTTTTTACATTCTCATCCTAATGAGAAGGTATTGCTTTTATGTAAAATTTGACTTAGTAAGTTTTAATTAAATCACCAGGTTTTGAGACCCTCTGCGTCAGAAAAAACGAAATTTACGAAGGTATCTGTATGTCTGTCCGTCTGTCTGTAGTCTGTAGTATCTTATAGGCTCGATAAGTTTCGAAAGATTTATCAGATTGGATTGTGCTTTGGCACCCTTTTTCAAGGCCTAAAAATAAAGAACGAGTTCGTTATCAGCTATTTTGGATACTATTTCAAAAAGTGATCACATTTTGAACATTTTTGAGACGACTTTTTTTCGAAATTTGCAAATTCTGTGTATGCTTGTTGGTATTTTTCAAAAATACAAACCATTTATCCTGAAGGCATTTTTCGATACAAAAAAAATTATCAGAGTTATAGCATTTTCAAATTCCAAAAAAAAAAACGAAAATTAACATTTTAAGTTGAACAACCCACGATATGAAAAAAAGTTGAAAGAAGAAAAACGTTTTTTTTTTGAGAGCCCTACAAGATTATCATAACGACTTTTTAAATTTTTTGGAAAAATCCAAAATTCAAATTTTGAACGCACAAAAAATAATTAAATATTAGAAATTCCATTTTGCGGTCAAACTATGCAAGATACAAAAAAAAGACGAAGAGATAAAAATCGTGCACCCAAAATATATCTACAAATTTGTTATTAACTACTTTTTGATAGGATGCGTAGTTTTTGTTTTATTCATGAAAAATAACATTAAAAATAAAAATATTAAATTTTCGGACAAACAACACAAGCTATGAGAAAAAATTTATAAGCAGAAATTGCTCATCCAAAAAACAGCTACAAATTACCCATTAACAATTTTTAGATAGGAAGCTTAGTTTTTGTTTTAATCGTAACAAGTAACATTCAAAATAACAAAATTTAATGTTTTGGAAGACCACACAAAGAAAGAAAAAAAATTAATAGGCAAACTTGTTCACTTGAAGAGAATGTGCAAATTTGTTATTTATAATTTTTAGAAAGGGCGAGTTGTTTTTATCAATCGTGAAAAATAAGAATAAAAATAAAAAAATTAAATTTTTGGAAAAACGACACAAAAGACGAAAAAAAATGAAGACAAAAGTTTTTCAACCAAAAAAGATCTACAAATTCTCTGAAATTAAATGTACGTACGAAAAATAACAATAACCATTGTTCGTTTTACATCGAAAAATTATTTTAAATTATACAACTTTAAAAGCTTTTAGTTAGAATACAAATTCAATTCCTTTTCATACGATTCAAAATATTTCCGTTTAATATATATTTTTTTAAATTTTGATCGCTATTCAATTTGAAATTATTAATTGTTGTTTGAAAAATTTGAACCATTATTTGTATTAAGTTAAGGAATTCAAAAATTATGAATCGAGATACATCTTTCAGTTCTAAAAGTTCTTAAGGATGTACGGTACGTACAGTCAATCTCTAAAGTCGCCTATCTTTAAAATGATTAGTGAAATCGAAAAAAAGAGATCTATTATTTATGTCAGCAAATCTTGACAGAGGCTTCTAAGCGTACTCCAGAAAAAATAATGCAGGTTAAAATTATTTATTTAACAGTAGTTATTTATAGTTCAGTTATTATTGTTATAAACAATGATAGTTTAAAGTTAAATAAGCAATCAATCCTTCAAAGAATAAAATTAGACCTTGCTCATTAGGATTGAATAAGAATTGTAACTTTTCCCTAAAGAGTAGTACTCTCCGCGCTCCCTTATACGACATTCCCCTACACGACCGCTCCGTTATACGACCTGATGCCGCTCCCTTATACGACGGGACGGTCGTTCTCCACCATCCCCACTCTTCCACTCAAAGCTTGCGCGGGAATTCTACGCGCATGCGCGCGACCACGTGAAATTGTTGGGAGTTTAAGTAGAAGGGGATAGACGGGTCCCCCTTGCGCCGTCGTACAAGGGAAAAATCTCGGTCTCGAGCTCGTCGTATAAGGGAGCGCGGAGTGTACATTCTAAATAACTACTGTTAAATAAACAATTTTATTCTAAATTTTTTTTTTGAAGTACGCTTAGAAGCCTCCGTCAACATCTGCAGAAATTAAAAACAGATCTATTTTTTTCGATTGATAAATCATTTTAAATATTGGTGATTTTTAAAATTGATTGTACGTAGTGTACATCCTTAATTATGCTTAAAAGTATGTCCCTGAAGTTGGTTTCCACTCGTGAACATTTATATTTTAGGATAGAACTCGAAAATAATCACTTTAAAAATCTAATAAAAAGAAAAAAGAAATAATTGTATGCCTGTGTGAGTGTGCACATGAGTACAAGAATGTTATTTGTTTTTAATACTATGAAAATTTTTCAAAATATTAGGGACCCCTAGTAAAATAAGAATAAAACTAAAAATGTAGATAAACTGCCAAAACTAGCTCGAAAAACAAATATTTTATAGTATTTTTCAAGATTGTTACGTCTTCTAAATATTTTTTTAAACGTGCCTTTTTCAAAGGAAAAATACTCATCTTTAAATACGAATGTTAAATAAGTAATATTCATTTAATTTATATTTATTTTAATTTAATTTCGTATATCATTACACTTTCTCAAGTGTTTTAAAAACCTTTAAAAGCGTTTTTAGAACTTGCAGTTTAAAATTTACACAAATCCGCTCGTATTAACAGAAAACGCAGAAATCATCATTTTCGTTTTGAAATTTATATCTCCACATGTGATTCTTTATCTCTGAAATTGATATTTTCGTTCTATATTAGGTGTGAAATATTGTGAAAAAATACTTCAGTTGGTTTCTCAAGGTCCCATTAAAAAAAGGCACAGTCAAAATTTTATGACTTTTTAGGACCGACCGATCGTGAGTAAACCAAGTTTTTTAAAGGACAGCCCAAGAGCTTCTATATGAGATCTGGAATTTGTATGCTCTTTGTTAAATTTAAATCGATCAAATTTGTACAATATTGTTCAGCTAAAGCTTTAATTGTAGATTGATTTGAAATTGAAAATGTTCAGTTTAAAAATACTCTCCAAATCCGAATTAATAGAAATTTTGCTAATGTAATTAGTAGCATTGTATCTGACTCTTAAATTAGTCATGTTATCAGTTTTTACTAAATGAAATGGTAAGATTTATTTTACTAAATGAATTAGTAAGTGTATTCTACTAATTCAATGAATTGTTATGGAAACATAATTTAATAATCGGGATGCAATACGCCATCTATTTTTTCAGTGCGGCCAAAATGTTAATTCGTGAAATCAGGTAGAATAACAGCGTTCTCAGAAAATAAAATATTAAAATTATTATTATTGTATAAAATCTTTGATAGAAAATAAGGTATTTTTCATGCTTCAAACTTTTAACTTTTGAGGTAGGACTGATAATCATCAGATCCAGTTTTCCTAAGCGACCAAAATTATTATTTAACCTAAATTTTAAACAGAATTGAAAACTCTTTTGTCTTAAAAAAGCCTTTTTTAAACCACCGTATTGGTAAACTTCGGATAAGTTAAAATAAAAGTATCTACATACTTTAAAGCGCGAGAATTTTAATTTAGTTTATTTAATTTTTTAAAGCGACTGAAAAATCTTTTTAAGGCCATGTAACGAGTGGGTCACGTGACCGGCTTCCTACCTAACCGACACTTTTTTTCATTTGTAAACTTATTTTCACACGAATAGCCACATCGAGTTGAAAATTTGGGACAATAAATAAGAAGCACTGAGACATGCGGCTCTGGTTCTAAATTTTCATAATTATGAAAAAAGCAAAACAAAATTATTTACAAAAAAAACTTTTTTGACAATTATAAAAATTTAGGATCAGAGCCGCATTTCTCAGTGCTTCTTATTTAATATCCCAAATTTTCAACTCGATGTGGCCATTCGTGTGAAAATAAGTTAACAAATAAAAAAAGTGTCGGTAAAATAGGAACCCACTCGTCACATGGCCTTAAGTTTAAAATTAAACTCATGTCGTAAAGTAGTTTTTTTTGTTAAATTCAACTGTTTCTGATTAAAAATTAATTTTCTTGTTTGGAATAACAACTACTTGATTTTTCCTTTATAATTCATCTTTTTTGGAATACAAATTCAATTATGTGAGTTAAAAGTTAAACTCTTTTGTTAAACATTAATTTTTGTTGGTTTAAGATTCATCATTTCAATTAAAAATGTATCTCTTTAGTTGAAAAGTAAGCTATTTTGTTGAAAATTCGTTTTTTCTTCAACAGAAAATTATTTTTTTTTTTTAACTGAAAATGTAATTATTCCAATTGAATATTGCAACATTGTAGTTAAAAATGTATCTCTTTAGTTGAACATAATATAAAATTTAAAATTGAGCCATCCAATTTTAGGTTGAAAAATTACCATTTTTAGTTGACAATTAAACTATTCCAGTCAATGGTTCATCATTTTAGATGAAAATTTACAAGCTTGCTTGAAAATTAATTTTTGTAACCGCAAATTGAAGCTAAAAAATCTGCCTGCTGCGCGGGCACATTCTTATCGCGCCTAGGGCGCGCGACTATTGGTTCTCGCGCTTCGCCCTCGATAATATATTTATCTCTCGCTACGCGCTCGGTCTTTGTATTTCCTCCATATTCGTGCACAGACCTTTTAAACATTTACAACTCTAATTTGGTGATTGTGAATTCTCTTTCGTTAAAGCTCCTTTGGCTTTAACGAACACATTCTCATCAAGAATCTCATGCTTCGCACTCGAGTTTGTAAAAAATCTGAACTTTTCTACATTATGTTCAACATTACTATATTAAATGTATATCATATTTATTTCTGTATCTCAAGCTGATACTGCTTATTAGGATTTTGCATAATAATGTACAAATTTTATTTTTAATGATTACTTCAATATTTGCTCC
>CAKNWT010252979.1:0-14468 GCA_932066315.1 Andricus coriarius | reverse complement strand
GGCAATTTTCAAGATATTCAAAAAATCTTTATGGCGCATATGGGTGCGTTTGAAACCCTATACGAAACACCCCTTGCTACTGCGGATTGATAACTTTTAATTTTTTTGGTTATCACTCTGCAAAATGTTGTGACCTCCATATCTTGGGCAATTTTCAAGATATTCAGAAAATTTGTATGGCGCATATTGGTGCATTTGAAACCCTATACGAAACACCCCTTGCCTCTGCGGATTAAAAACTTTTTATTTTGTCTGTCATCACATGGTCATCACTTTGTAAGGTGTTAAAAGCTTCGTATCATGGACAGTTTTTATTGTTTGCAAACAATTTTTGTGGCGCATATGAGTGCATTTGAAGACGAATAACTCTATATCCTTAATTTTATATTGCATATATCGGTCGCGGATTTAACACCTGCGTCACACTGCCCCCCACGCAACACCTGCTATAACGCCTAGAATTTTGTGGTGCAAAATTTTTTATTGGTGGCGCATATCAGTGCATTTGCGGCGCAATTCATTGGGCTATAAAAAACCCTAAAATTAAGAGTGGGGGGGGCTGGTGTAACTGACCTCATGAGGTGATGGTTCACCCACTATTGTCAAGGGTGCGTAGGATGGAGCCTATTCCACCGTTGAGAGTGGGAAGCGGATCGAAAAGAGGGCAGCACCTACTGGATTGGGTCGTATAGCGGGAGTGACGAGCGGGAAAGGACGAGCGGGAGGCAGGCAAAAGGACGCCAAGAGTTCAGTTCGAGTTGGTCGCTCAATGTAACAGCGGATTCGAGAAATTTTCTTTGTTGGAACGTTGAGGAACTCCGGGTCTTCCTTGGAATCAAGGGTAAGCGTCGGTTCACTCCGAAACATTATGTTTTATTGAGCCTGATTTGAGCTCGTTTGTTTGAAGTTTTCTTTGTTTCTTCGAGAGTTGGTATTGTGTTTATGAATTTTTTTACCTTTAGTAGATTTTAAGCATAATTTCGGTAATGTGATTGGATATTTGTTAGAATTAAGCTTTCTTCCGTCATCTATTTATTAAATTTTAAAACGAAAATTGGCGTCTCGTTAACGTAAAATAAGAATGTCGGTTTACTTTCTCTGAAATTGTACAGTTAAAATATGAACGCCATTAGTAAGCTCCGCCCTTCAGGCAAGAAGTAAGCGTCTCTTCTCATTATTAAAGATGTTTTGTTTCCTTTTTTTCTTCTGGTATTTTTATTTTAAATAAAATACTTTTATATCTTTCTAAAACTTAAAATTTGGTTTAAAACGTTTTTGCCCTCACGAATTCCCTCTACCATGAGTTAGGGCAGTTGTTTTCTCTTTTTTTTTATTGAGATACTTACCTTTCTTTTAATGCTATTTTAGACTTTAAGCACAATTTTGGGGATCTTAAGAGAAAATCGAAAAGTTATTAACTTGACCTCACATGCTTTCTTAATATAGACAATTTTACAAAACCTTTAATGTCTGAAAATACTTATCTTAACATTACAAAATTTAGTTTTTACAATTTTATTTTGATTGTAAAATAGTTGTAATTGGAAATTAACTGTAAATAATTGTAAAATAAATTTAACAAAATTTCTTTTATAAAGAAATATCTCATTATTTTAAAAGGACAAACAAATTTTTTAAGGTAATTCTTTGTAGTATTTTAATAACTAATTAACGTATTTTTAGAATATGTTTCCTTGATTCTGCCCTAGGGTCAAACATGGTACAAAAATTGTCGTGAAATTCCAAATAAAAACTGTACTCTGTATACATTAATTTTAAAAATGAAAAATATTCATACTTTTTATAAATATTCCTCAATTTTATTTGAATATGATACACATTGATTTTTTTCAAAAAATTATTGTAAATAGTTGGTAATTTTTCAAATTTTACGACATTTTTGTACCATGTTTGACTTTAGAGACTAGATTTTAGAAATGCAATTATGAAAATATCTCCATTAGTAAGTGAAATATTATGAAGAGCTGCATTTCAAATGGTATAAAAAGCTTTTTAAAATGTTAGTCAACGGTTGAACAGATATGGGTTTAACCTTTTGCACAAGTTGGAAAAATATATATTTTTATCGTTTTTCAGGATCTGATTTAACCAAACAGTCGAATTTGAAACAAAATTAATTTCCAACCAAAAAAGCTAAATTTTCAACGAATAAAGTAATAATTGCTATTTCAATAAAAAAAAAATCATTTTTAATTAAAAACAGTTAAAATCAACTTTAAAGGAAAATTTTAACAAAATTATGATTTGAGGCGAAAAATATTTTTGTATTTAAAATAAAATTTTGGAATAACTATTTATTTTTTAAGTTTTCTTTGCTTATTTTGAGGTTATATAAATATAGTTTGCATAGGATTCTTGACAAAATTTCACAAAACTTTTCAATATTTCAGATATGTCAAATAAAAATTTCAACCAAAAATATAATTTTCAACCAAGAACTAACTAATGGAGATATTTTTATAATTTCGTTCTTCAAATCTGTTCCCTTATGCCAAATATGGTACAAAAATCTCGTGAAATTGATAAAATGACCAACTATTTATAAGAAATTTTAAAATAAATGTAAATTGTATATCATATTCAAATAACATTGAGGAATATTTATAAAAAGTATTAATATTTTTTATTTTTAAAATTAATGTATACAGAGTACAGTTTTTATTTGAAATTTCACGACAATATTTTGTACCATATTTGACCCTGGGGCAGAATCTAGGAAAAATATTCTAAAAATACGTTCATTAATTATTGAAATACTACAAAGAATTCCCTTAAAAAATTGTTTGGTCCTTTTAAAAGTAATGAGATATTTCTGTATAAAATAAATTTTGTTAAATTGATTTTACAAGTATTTACAATTAATTTCCAATTACAACTATTTTATAATTAAAATAAAACTGTAAAAACTAAATTTTGTAATATTGAGATAAGAATTTTCATACATTAAAGGTTTTGTAAAATTGTACATATTAAGAAAGCACTTGAGGTCAAGTTAATAACTTTTTGGCTTTTTCTCTTAAGATCCCCGAAATTGTGATTAGAGCCTAACATAGCACGAAGAGAAAGGTAAGTATCAGAGATAAGTATACAGTAAAAATGTTGATTGATTTAATAAATTAAAAATGATTATTATTTATTATTATTTTGACTTCACAATATTCAAAATCAATTGAAAAATAAAACGTAAAGAATGAAACGTGAAACTGCAGAATCGGATAGTTTAAAACATTCCATAAGAATTCCTGAAAACATAATCATTAAATATCTCAAGACTTCATTGCATGCATTTGAGGTGCCAATTTTTAAAAACAAAAATCAACTCAAACCTCCGAATAGCCGAGGAAACCCAATAGTGAAGTCGGGCCTCGGGCGAGCTCGGCTTCGTGCTCGTGCATTTTTGGCTTTACACGAGGCTGGCCGACGCATCGCGTAACAGAGCCGGCTCACCGACACGCTGCGTTTGAATGTTTTGCTCCCAGATAAGAAAGTGGTGGGGGCCGAAAAATCCCACGTTCTGGAGACTGCCTCAGCGTGCTCTCGGCGAGTCCTTCACTCGCCTTCATCTTCTCGTGGCTCCGATGCTGATTGGCGGTGCTGGAAAGACTGCGGATCGCTAGCTACTCAAGTATTTTATTTAAATCTCGAAAGATGATATATAAAGCAATCCAAAGTAGCTCAATCAATTAATAATTATCCTCCTTACTCTCCGGTAAGATCTGCTGGCGACAGCTTGGAGTCCAAATGCATCTTGACATCAGCGAAAGATCTTCTCTGTTCCCAATAGCCTCAACAGTAATAATTCGGGCCTGAGCTATAGAGCTCCACGAGTCATGCTGGGGAATCGAGAATAAAAGATTTTTGAAAGAAGTATTGTTGAGTTCCACTCCAGGTGGAGAAGTCAAATTTAGATTTTCAGTGTGGTCTAGAATACTTCTTAAATCCAGTCGGCATCTCGACGAAGATCTTTTTTGAGCTGCGACGTTCTCGTCGAAGCATTCGATTGGATGCCGTAATTTCGGTAGGAGAATTTGAATGGTTTTGGAGCTTAGTATCTTAACTGTGTCATTTGTCCCTGAATCCCTTGAAGTATCTCCGAAGTTTCTGAAGTTCTAGATCTCCCTCGAAGGCGGCAACAATCCATCGAATACAAAACAATCAAAAAACAATATCAATCCTTAAAATTAAAAGTCCTGATAATTGCAGCCCTAGATGTAGAGTACCTTGCAGTTACCAAGGCATTATTAAATGATTTCTAAAACTTTATTCTTGAGTAAAATAAGCAATAAAACAAATCAAGACTTTGTGAGCTGCAAAAATTTTGCATCATCTCAGTCCTTATTAAAAACTTTTCTTGAATAAATATATGCTTCTTCATATTATAGTGGTGTAAGATGACACTGAAAAGTTATGTATAATTTTTTACATTACATAACTGTAATTGAAATATTGTTCATTTGATAGATAGTATTTTGCATCGATTTTCTGCCTATGTGTATGGAAAGATAAGTTCGGAATAGAGTTTAGCATAATTCACAGTGGATTAAGGGTGCTTCTGCTGGGCTGATAAAAAGATGTTGTTTAGCTTCGTCCTTGGGGTGCTAAACTCTCCTCATTAGCCGCGGCGACATATTGACGAAAGAAGAGAACAAAATAAGAACAACACAAATACTTTAGGTCCCTAGAGATGTCCCGGGTGACGTCGAGTACACATTTTATTTCTATCTATTATTATTTTATTATGAACTTCATTATCTCTAAAATAATACTTGTCATAAACAGATTCAAGTTCCATTCCATACAATTAATACAAAGTATTAATACTAGATCAGAGAATAGGATGTGAAATGTCATTTATTGCAGTCTACAGATTTAATGGCAATTGCGAAATGACGAATTCAATTTAGATGATATAGAATCTGTTTAGAAAATAATTAGGATAAGAGCACTAGTGTTTCGCACTGTACCGTTCGTTTGCACCCTCTCCAATTTTTTTAGATCATACAATTCTTCAGCTTGTTTTGTCTCAATAATTTAATTCTATTATCATTTTTAAGTATATAGCAAATATCATAAAGCACATCCCACAAAATATATATCATATGCCGCATACCATATACCACATACTTAATACCGTATACCGCATACCGCATACTACATAACGCATACTGCATATCATATACCACATACCAGATATCGCATAGTGTATACAGCCTACACCAAACCACATACCATATTGCATTGCATCAATAAAGAGTTTCAGAGGATAAAGTTTTAGAAGGGTTAGGGAAAAGGAGGTCAAAGGTTCGTAAGGGGGTGGTGGACGGTGGAGGTACACGAGTAGTATGGCGGTATGGTAAGGAGGGTAGATTGGGTTAGAGGAAAGTTAGGATGAGGAGAATGGGAGAAGGTGAGAACTAGGAGGGGAGAAGTAGTAGGCGGCTGGTAAGTGGTAAGAGGATATGGGAGGGGGTTAAGAGCGACAGTGATTTCAATACTACGATATACAAATATAGGTTAGTGGGTGAAAAAAACAGAGTTTTAGTAGGTTTCTCCTACGAAACCCTTGTTAATGGCGCCAGGTATTAGCTTCTTGAATTTATTTCTAACTCCTTCAAAATAAAATTATTCGATTTGGAACATTTTTTTCAACTTGAGTAGAAAATTATCGCGACAGACTTGCGTCCAGTTAGAGCGTTGTCTAGATCATTTAATCTAGTTCGTATTGCAATTTCACCTCCCAGTACCTCTATTGCAATTTTGCCTCACACTCCCCAGCTTAAAATTTCTGCACACGAACCTATTAAGGTAATCTTGACGGCTCCTGCGCAGGAATTTGGCGATGGAAACTGCATATGATCCGGCAAAGGAACGCGCACAGACGATGGAGCCTTTGAATGATCCCGTACAGGTTCCTTTACGAAGTAAATTGAAGCACGGGTTTCTGTACAGAAACACCTATAGGACCCTTTACAAAAAGTCATTGCGAAAACTCATGTCGCTTACAGCTATAAAGTTGCCTTCCTTTTATTCCCTTGAAGATATAACTCACTATCGAGAGAGCCAAGTCACTAGCGAACCCTCGCGGATTACTTACTATGCAGTTTCATGTATAGGATCCTGAAGAAAATCCTGTACATGAACCCAAACCTCTATTCACTATGCGAAGGAACCTGTACAGTATCATTCAAAGGTTAGCTTGCATACAGGTTTCTTTTCAGGATCATGTATAGTTTCCTCCGCTAAATTCCTGTTCGAACAGTGTAGAAAGTAATTTTTACGTATTTATAGTTACGAGATGACTTACTTTACATTATGTGTCTAAAGTTCCGTATGTGTACTTTTTATATACGGAACTTTACGCGCCAGCAGGTGCATTCAGGGTAGATCCAGAGTTTATTTCAGCGGGCTGGAGACTAAAGAAGATATGAGAAAAGAGAGAATATAAAAGAGAGCGGCAGAGAGAGAGAGAGAGGGCGCAATTTAAAAAAAAAGTTTTTTAAATGTGCCGCTAGGTGTTAGGAAACTCTTAGCGGCAAAATAAAGAAACATTGAATTATGCAGGTCCCGCAGAATTTTTCCGGAGTCGTATGCTATCGTTGTGATACTGCGTAATTTGTAGCTATATTTTAGCGTACATTTTTACAAAATTATTAGCAAGTTGGCTAAAAACAACTTCCTCATACGGTTTTTGCAAAAAATATAGCATGGTACATGTGCGTGCAGGTGATTTTTGACTCATGTGACTGCATCATTGGCCTTTGACTCGTGCTGCTGGCTTCTCACTCATTGCAACCACCTATTTTACATACTTGTATCTCAAATATGTAACTATTTCAGCACAGAATTTGAACGTTCAATATAAACTAATCCTATTGCATGCAATAATATGGATAAGATAGATAGCATTATTTCGAAGGATGGTAAGATTTTTAACTGGTATCCTCATCAGGGTATTTTTCCTCCTGCAGTAAACTTACAAGCTAAAAAATCATGCCTTTTTGATTCGAGGCTGTTTCGCCTGGGGTTGAATGCCAGCGAGGAGACGCAGCCGAGTATTGGAATCTCATTTGCATCGATTAGCTTCTCAGTGACGTCGTGTAATTGCATTTTACGATCCTCGGTCGCATCGCATTTGTTACCAACCGGTAAACATGAAAAGTGCACCGGAGATCGCCTGGTTGATGTCGCGAAGCGGATAAGTTGAAATGGTTCATTGTCTAGCATTATCCAATCTTCTTGGTATGTCGCCTTTGTTGTTACCGAAATAAAAAGTTTCATCATGATTACCATTTAAACTATATGTTGAATCAGGATATTTTTGGTCTAAAATGCTTTAATAATTTCTTCTATGCAAATTTCAAATTGTCTAGGAATGACTTAGATGCGTTTCAGAAGTATTTATTAAAAAAATTCCAAATATTTGGAATTGAAGTGGTTGGATGCAGTTCTGAAAATGCAAGAACAGCTTTATTATACCCAACCGGTCAATTATGGAAACGTGTGTGAGGCTTTTGGTTGATTGACTGATTTAATCTGTTACCTTCATTTTCTTTCACTTTTTTATTTTCAGTTTGCCCTGTCATAGGTCGATAAAGTATGATTTGTTTACCATTCACACTTGACTGCAATTTCGTATTCGCAAAATTCGAATTATAATATTGTGTAAAGTATTACGGTGTAGGACTTACATTGCAGAGATGAGTTTAAAGTATTTGGCTTATCAAGTAAACTTATGCAGAGTCTCCCAGTGTAAACTATTATCTGTGTAGATTTTTGTTATGTAGAATTTAACTGTGCCCCCTTTCTGTGTGAAATTATTTTTGAGAAACTCCAGCCCATACACTGAAAAAAAAGAATTTCTGGAACCAAGAAAATGCATTTACTTGAATCCTATTTCTTAGCATCAAGAAAATATTCTTTAACCGTAGTAATTTTTATTTAAACCACACACATATCTTTTGTTGATCTAAAGAAATTAATTCTTTGGCTATATTTTATTGAGTCAAATAAATATTTCTTACATTCAAGAAAATGATTTCCTTGATTCAAAAGGTCTAGATTCATTGATTCATAGATTGATTCGGACGCATTTGAATCAATTAATTTTGCATACTTGAATCAAGTCTTTAGGTTTATTTAAATCAAAGAAATAATGGCTTCATTCAAAATAATATTAACTACATTCAAGATGTATTTATTTGTTGCAAAGAGTTCATGCATTTATACCAATGAAGCGCATTTATTTAGATGAACAAGATATTGAGTTTACATAAATATTTATTTATTCAGTTGAAGGAAATATTTCATTTGCTTACTAGAATTAAATTATTTATAAAAAATAAACAATTATTCTCAAGAATTAATTAGTTTTTTAAATCAAATATTTAATAATTTGGCGTAATTTGTTTCGGTTTAATACTTCTTTAGATTAAAGAAATATGTTGTTAAATTCAATATCCATGTTTTTTATTTGAAGAAAAATTTCTTTGGCATTTATGGTGAGGGTTAAATACGGCTTTCCACCTTAGAATTTCCATGTTGCGACAGTGACATGGTCATCTCTGTGGACTTTACACTCGACGGATCCAAGTTCGATTCCTGCTGAATGTGAATTTTTTGTCGAATTTTTCTGTTTCAGGTTCATCAAGATTTTAAATTATGTGAATTGTTTAAATTGAATATGTATATTAGTCACAATAATTATTATAATTAAGGCTCGAAGAATCCATTTGTTCATTTAGGAAAATATGTACTACAGTTGAAGTACGAACTACTTTATTGCACTTGCGCATGGCTTAGGGTTTAGGCCGAAGAAATATTAATTTGAATCAGTGGTATATTTTTTGATACAAATATTTAAAATTTTGATGTGAAGAAATAGTTTTTTGGGCTTATAAAATATTTGCTTGACTTTAAAATATATTTTTTTCCATCAATTCACATTTCCTCATTTCAAAGAAATATTAATTTCCATTCATGGCACATTCATTGGGAACAATGTGTCATTTATTTGGTTTAAAATGTATATTTTTGTCTTCAATTAATATTTCTTTGATTCAAAGAAATATTTCCCTCCGACCAATAGGTCGGATTTTTGAATCAAACAATGTTAACTTGGTACAAGCAATCCTTTTTTTTGCAGTGTACCTAATATAGTCCATAGTACATGGCAGACTATGAGGGATTAAGTGCAAAATTCATAAATACCATTAGGTGTATTCAACTTATTTAACAATACATTGTTTAACCTTCAACGCCTACACTTCCGAAATTTTCCGCTCGGCCTAGACTGGGTGGTTTGTGCCCGGGCAAAGTTTAAAGTCCAGTATCTCTGGATCAAATTAACTTATCGGGATACATTTTTTTTAAACTATAGCTAAAAGTCTCACAAAAATGAACATTGTAACCATACCAATGCACGGTGAAAAATGAAATGGAAGAGTTCGATATTTAGCACACAAATTGTTTAATGATTACCACATTTCAGGAATAGATACCGAAGACACGAGAAGGAATGTAAAACTACACAATAATCATTAAAAATGTGTATCTCTCCTGCATAAAACCTTATCTTTTAATACTTTAAAGTCGAGTTAGATGAAAAAACGTAGTTGCCGAGAATTGAACCTGGATTTACAATGCAACAATCAGCATCTATCTGCAATCTGGTATTCTGGATGCTAAAGTAAGAGGCACTACGTCCTTATGATATCATGCAAGCAAGCTTCGGCTTCATGCTGCCCGAACGTTATTGTATGCGGGGCATCCAGGAATGGTTACTGAACTGCTGCAAACTCAGTCGAGTTCCCAATACAACACTAAAAACTATACTTCGATGAAGACTTCGTCCTTCCTAAAACTGAGACACAATATATAGATTTCCATGATTGATGCACTTTTTAGGAGGACTTTAGTTTTTCATTCGTGCAAAGGTTGACGCACTTAAGATGTAGGCGGTAACGCACGAAGTGTATACAATAACTTTAAAGTATTAAAAAATAAGATTTTATGCAGGAGAGATACAAATTTTTAATTATTTGTGGTGTAGCTCCACATTCCTGCCCGTGTCTTCTGCATCTATTTCTGAAATTCAGTAATCATTAAACAATTCGTGTCCTGAATATCGAACTCTTCAATCTCATTTTTCTACGTATGTATGTTCTTGGGGTCGCCGAATCCGAATCTGGTGTTGGATGTGCTCCATCGTTTCAGGCTTTTGAGAAAAACATCCTTCTTGGCTTCAACTTTTTTTGTTCAACCCTTAATTTGAGCTATGCTAGAAGTTTCTGGAACGTCTGGCTCACACCCTATGTTGCTTTAGAAAAATTGTCAAAAGGGCTAATTTTCTCAAAAAACCTGACATGATTAAGCAAATCTGACGTGAAATTCGTATTCAGCGACATCAAACACATATAGGTATGCTAGTCTGATTTAGTAGGCATGCAATTTTATCTTACTTGTGAACCTGTGATTACACTGGGACCGTGATTTACCGGAACCTGATATACCGCTGCATTCGGTGATAAGGCGCTCCGGGGAGGAGAGAGAGGCGCTTGCAAGGTCAGCGGAGTTACGCAGCTTACGGTTCGGCAGTGTAAAAAGCTACAATCAAGTAGATGAAGAATGGTTTGGGGAATCCTGATTTACCAAGGTCATTGAGGCCAAGCCCGGAACCCCCTATAAATCGCGGCCCCAGTGTATTTGTTGTATAAATCTGGCGAACATGTTGAATCTATGTTTCTTCAGGTCCGGGAAATGAATGATAAAATTAAGAATTTAGAAGAAAAAAATCTTGTAGCCATCTGATAAGCCAATCTTCTAAATTCACTTTGAAAGATGATACTAAATATGCTACAATTATTACTGTATAAGATATCACTCTTAATAAGTTCACAATGCACGCTTGTCTACGCCTTGCTACTGCTAGTGGCTAATTTCAGAACTAAAAACAGGCTGATAAAACACGTAAATCATGCTTGCGTTATATAAAGTACATCATTTCCCTGAAAATAGCATGGTGGAAGTTAAGAACGTTTCGCAAGACGCAACTTTCCGCAAAAAACCGAATAGACCCAGATAAGTGCCACCAATACATATGAAATTACTAATATATATGGGCAATATGGCCAGTCCGTTAGGAATTTTTCGCCGCCTACATAACAACCTTCGCAAACTCGACTCGAGTGGAATATTTGCGAGAGAGCGAGGACGAGAAGCTATCGTTCTCCCTTTCTCGCATACTCTCGCAAATATTCCACTTACCAGCCTTAGGAAAGCCCCCCCCCCCCTTCTAACTATTCTACACAACGTTCACACGTTTTCGTGAAAAATAGTTCGGCAAGCTATAAAGTTTTCTGTAAGCATAGAGGGTAGGAAGTGCTGTCATCTCTATTCCTACTCGCCAAGTTCCAAATCACGCTTTATAACCTTACTTTTATTCTACCAAAACACACTTTTAAACGCACATGGAAGTCTGTGGCTAGGATAGCATAAGATACAGTCCATGGGCATTGTCAGCCATTTTTGTAACCTACAAACTTGTGCACAGTGACATAGAAGCTACGAAACTAGCCAAAGATTTCGGCGGATTTGTATGAAACTTCGTGTAAGGGGTTTTTGTCGTAATTTATTTCGAATATGGCATCAAAAATTACATATTAAATATGTCGGCCGAAACGATCAAATTTTTACATATTTATATGAAACGTGGTATGAGGTTTTTCGAGGTCGCTGATGGCCAATTTGGCGTCAAAAGTTACTAATTCGAAATAGCGATCCATTACGGTCGACAAATTTTTTACATATTCCTCTACAAATTGGTATCATGGAGTTTTTAAAGTCGTGGACTTCGAATTTGACGTCAACAATTACAGATTAAAAATAAGGGATCCAATATGACGAACAAAATAAAATAAATTTAACATGTATAATTGTATGAAACTACGTAGAATGTTGTTTTTGAGTCGGGTAGGAGTCAGAAACTTTACCCAAAATCCAGACTGCCACTTATTAGTTCATAAGCTTTCCTTTCAGAGTTTTCGAGATCGCTGATTTTCAAATTAATGTCAAAATTGAAAATGAAGGAAGGTAGAGTTAATGCCGTAATTAAAGGATAACCATTCAATCGAAAATCTGGGTACTTGATCTTTATGAGTCCCCTTGCCTCCCAAATAGGGTCCAAAAATTCATATGACAACAAAAATAATTTTTTCTTATCTGTTTAATGGTTTAGTTGCACAATAACAAGCTTCAAAAATATGTTGGGAATGTTATCATTTTTGCCACTGACTGCAGCAACCTTACGTATTTGTGATCGTTCAGACTCTTTATGGAATGGAAGTGACGAACAACGAAAACTTTATTTACTTTCTGTGATAGATTTTTTCTTCTCTACTTCCATGAATACATAAGACGGGAATTTTGAATTTATAAACCAACCATACTGCATACTTTTTTTAAAATATATATTTTCTCATGCTAACTGCTTTGAATCATGAATCGTATTTTTATCTGACATTTGAAATAACAAGTTTTAATCAACCTAGATAGGGATTGTACTAAGAACAATTTTGAAAGAAAGTCGGAGAATTTTATTGCTCAGGAAAAAACCAGGGATTTAGGAAAAACATTTTACAAAAGTCAGGAAATTCCTATAACTTTATGTAACTGCCAAGCTGAATAAATTTGACATTTTCCAATTTTAATCTAAAATTGTTTTATTCCGTTTATAAAAAATGACAGGTTGAAAATATTACAAGTTTAAGATTCTGGTATTTGAATATTAATGATCAGGGAAATTGAAAACTTGGTCAGGAAAAGAATTAGAGAATTTTTAAAATAAAGTTTTGCAGCAACCCTGATATAATATTCTTGCGTTAGTAAGTTATTTGCCTTTTGTATTTATGTTGTTTTTTTGTGATTGTTCATGTCACGACTTTGTCAAATCTATTCAGGGGTGTCAGTGATTGATTTTTAAGATTGGAAAATCTTAAGCTAATTGAATAGATGCCAAGCATTAAAGATTCATAGAAAGTGATTTCATAGGAACGATGAAAACAAGCACTAATCGTAGGAATATGGATATCAATAATAATAGTGCGTGTAATTCCTTGAAAACTGAATCCTTCTTTTGGCTTTCGTTCACTGGTAGATATGAATGTCGTTTACTAGTTTTGAAGGTGCGATAAGAATATCACAAATATATTATATATATTTAAGTCTCAGAATAATATTTATTGAATTATATTCGCTAAACATAAGAAACTTCTGAAAGTACTGCAGGACAAGAAATACCTTTTCTTCTAAGTTTCACAGGACTTTCAAATTTATGACATCACTAACTCTTACAGTGCCAACATATGTCTTTCTATAGGTGGCAGCAAAATGCATCATTTAATGAATATACGTTCACTTATCTTGTACTGAAAAAATACTGAAATACAATTTACATGGGTAATAAAATATTTTCGCACGTACAATTATCTATTTTAAATCACCATACTTTTAATAAAAGCATTTTTATTCCATAAAGCAGGGACTAGTGGTAACACTTTTTTATCACTTGAAGTTTGAAGCCCTGAACCCACGAGAAACGAATCCTAAGGTTATAGAAGTCCAAGGTTATAAACTCCAAGGGTTATAGAAGCAACTGGTAAGTATTTGAGTCTGGAGGAGAGCAAGTACAGACGAAAGGTCCTTTATTTTGTTGCAAATTATCATAATGGCACTTTCAATTTTGATGAAAATTAAAAACTGATATACTTTTCATAATTTTACAAATTTTCAAAAAATGGAAAAACCTGTTATTCTAATAGATTAAGAAATTGCAACCAACATTTTTACTGGATATCGAATATATTTCGAAACCATCACCATACAATTTTTCGATTAGAGAAAAAATCAAAAAGGCAGATCATTTTCAAAATTATGCAATTTTTGTTTTTAAGAAATCCATAAGTTTTAATCGTTGATTTTTAGTAGATTTCAACATGATTTAGAAATTACCCTCATGATATTTTTCAATAGGACACACTTTCAAAATATTCTATATAATTAATAATTGAGTAGAGTAGCTAGGTTACAGGAACTAATTGTCGAGGAAATAGGGAACCTCAAACTTTGCTACCCTCTTTCTTACAAATGAAAACTCCTACAACTTTGAAACTTATTTGTCTAAACAGTAAATTTATCGAACTTAGATTTTTTTGTGTATTTTCTTTCAGAAATTTATAATGTGAAGCATCAATTGCGTGGCAAACTTTACCCTAAAATTAAAAAATATTTAAAATTCAAATCGATTTATTCATCGAAAAAAAAGTATTATAATCCAATTCAATTATTTAAACTTAATATTAACAATATTAAAAAAAAATAATTAAAAGTGGAAAAATACAATTGGCCAAATACCTAAGTAAGAAATTTTTAATGTGAAGAACAGTGAGATATGT
>CAKNWT010252977.1:0-15168 GCA_932066315.1 Andricus coriarius | reverse complement strand
AATTCTGTTTTTTGAGATCGAACTGGCCAGCTGTTATTTTGAAGTCGAATTATTCATATTTACAAATAATTTCCATTAAATAATAATAATATTTAAATAATAAAATTATTTTTTTCAACATTTCATTATTTATTCAAACAAATTCAATTGTTTTCAATATTTTTTCAGTAAAGTCAGGAGTTAAATTTTTTCTTCAAATAATAAATACTATAATTATTGATTTCCAAATTCAAACCATTTTATTATGTTTTGATTACGTGAAGATGGGTTTATTGGGTTACACATAACACTGTGAATAAGTTGAACATTGTTCAATTGTCCAACTGACCATTAGTACATTAATAGTTAAGGGGACTTTAAGCACTCAATTAAAAAACTGTTAGTAAAGAAGAGGAATATCCAAATTTTGTGTTTTAGGGGCGTAAAATACATATGTATGATAGGTCAAATTCTTCGTTGGAAAGTGCTCTAGAAGCCTTATAACTTTAATGTCAACTTTTCCCTAACCCTGAACAATTATTCGAAAAATACAAAAAAAAAAAACTTTTTCCCATGCATTTTCCCATGCAAATTTCAAGTCCCAACAGGTACCATATAAAATCAAAATTTTGAAAAAAGAAAAAATAGGACCTTTATTTTTTTGGATTTCGAAACGTTTTGGGGGGATCGTTTGCATCTAGCATCAAAAAAATGTGTGCAATGCATTTTTGGACCACCCAAATATACATAGCCAATGAAGGAAACGGGCCGGGCCGGGCTTCGGTTTACAATGTTTTGTTTCACAACCGGGCTGTCAAAAAGCCCGGCCCACGACCTGCAGACAGGGCTGCTGAGTTCACTCGTGAACATCTACACAACACGTGTTTACAGGTTGTTGTACAGATTTAGCTTGAAGATATACATAACATTCTGCACATGTTTGATAGAAGGCGCAGAGTTCTCTGTGAATTTCAATTCACGGCAAAGATCTGGCGAGTTGAACGCAAAAAGGTATTTCAGTTTTTTTCGGCGGAAAATTCCGTTTCCCTTAGATAACTAAAAAACGAAACAACCTTCGAATTTGGTTGCGATACAAAAAAGATGCGCAATAAAATTATCTACAAGTATGGACTGTCAACAGTCAATTTGGAACAATTTTCAAAATTTGCTCCTCGGACAATACTTATCCGCGTGTTCGAGCGCTAAGGTGGTTATAGCATCCGGCTCCTCAATTTCACTCGTATTACTGCATGCGGGCGTGCGCAGGAACGCAGTATATACGAGTGAAATGGTAACGACCGGCATTACCTGCTGACCAGCATTACCCGCTTTTCCCCTACATCCAGAAAAATTTGTTATTTCTTTTTCATGAAACAGTGCGGTTATCCGTACTTTCTCGGTGTGGCTAAGGCCTCCATGTAGAAATTAACCCTTAAATGACACACCTCCAAATAATCACGTAGATGACACATGGGGGCCGTTGGACCCCAGCTCGGAAAACATGCAATAATTCAGAAAGTTATTAACATTTCGATCTGAAATTTGTTTCCATATATTTTAAACCTTTCTTTATTGCAATAATGGCTCATAGTTGCAGGGTCATAGGTACACAAACAGTTAGCCCTATTTTAAGTCGAGGGCTAGCCGGGACAAATGTCTAGCCCGTTCTCAAGTGTCACACTTTGGTGTGTTTACAAAAACTCTCAACTGGTATTGAAGATATGAATCGATTTTCATAAAATTTTTTTTCCTTTTCTTAAAATTATATAAGGAAATTGATTCAGCTAATTAAAGTTCAATTTATGAACATTTGACCAAATTTTAATATTTCTGAACCGGCTCTAATCCTCACCATGGAAAGGTCGCGCGAACAGTGCAACAGCCCGCATGCGCGGCAGTCAAGTATCCCCCTTGGGTTCCAGTATTGTGAAAAAATTATAGAGTGGCGGCCCTGCGCCTCCCTGAAAACTGCGAAAAAAGTTTAGGAAACGCTGATATACACGACCCTATATCAATTTCTGTTAGGACTTCGACTTCGTTCCTTCCGAGCTTGAGTATTTCCTTCGTGCGATTAAGGTTTAGCTTTAAACGTAAGAGTGTTTTGGTCTCTCTGCAGCCAGTGGCTAATTCCCGCTCATTTTAATGTTACTCGGCCAGACAACTGTTAATTTCTTCAGGGGATAACCTACTGCAAATGCCTACAACTGGCTCGGATAAAGTAAAGTTTACTCTTGCTGTTAGGTTAACTAGCCTGTCCGATATCTTATTACCTTTGATGCCGCTGTGTCCAGGGATCCAAAGAAGAGTCACTCGGTTTTCCGTCGCTAGGTTGTTCAGTGTCTCAAATCACTCCCATACTGGTAGCGACGTAGTCGATGTGCCATGCAGGGCCATTATAGCAGCCCTGCTCTCTGAGTAAATACAGATATTTCTTTTGTTGCCATACTCTTGTGCCTTATAGGCGCACTGGAGTATGGCTATAATCTCAGATTCTAGGACCCTATTGGAATTCTGAAGTTCATTCTGCTTTTTTACTGGGCGGGTGTGCTTCGCCGTTAACTCAATCCTTCTTCGTGGATAGGTGAAGCAATACTTCTTGTGGAAGAGATAGCGAGTGGGTGTTTTGTCCCTGAGCAGCTCAGGGTCGGCCAACTCGCGACTTCGTGGCCTTCGCAGCCACGGCGTTGATGGTGAGATGGAGGGGCTCCAACCCTGTTAGTGCCCCCAATGCCATTGTGGGTGTCGACTTCGAGGCACCAGTGACGCCTCTTAGAATCAGTCTCCTGATTCTTTCCAGTCGAGACTTCATAGTGGATAGTTCGACCCTGCTCCAGCAGACCACGGCCGCATAGGTTAGCCTGGGTCGCAGGATCGCTGTGTAGATCCACATAAGTGTCTCTGGCTTCAAGCCCCTGCTTTTCCCTATGGCTCTTCTACTGAGCCATAAAGTTGCTACTAGCTTTTTGCCCTTGTTTTTCAGGTGCTCGTTCCATGACAGCTTCTTATCTGAGATGACTAAAAGATATTTAGCTCGTTCTTTGATTTTCAGTTGTTGTCCTCCCAATTTCAATGTACTCGTGGTTCCCCTCTTATACCATCTGGTGAATACAACCGCGTCTGCCTTACTCGGCTTGACCGATAATCCAGTCTTCTTGCATCAAGAATCCACTGTCCCCAGTGCTTGCTGCATTACTCCGAAGAGCGCATTCAGATGCTGGCCGCGGATTATAAACAGTATATCGTCCGCGTTCATCCACTACCAAGCACCTTAGCAGGAGCCTGCTTGATAAGACCCTTGTCGCGGATATATCTATTCGCAAGTCTTTCCACGTTTTTCAGTAGGAAGGATGTAAGGCTGATGAGGCGGAAATCCTTGGATGAAGTATAACCGATCTTGCCTGATTTCAGAATGTTAGACTAGCTCTAGCAAGTCTCACGAGCGGCCCTATCATGATCTCTCCAGCCCTCGGGTAAGAAGACCGCATATATGCCATCCGGACCAGCATCGCTTTGGTTGCCTCTGAGATGTCGCCCCCTTTTCTCCAGACCTTTTGAAGCCCGGAAAATGTGCCTTGATCATGTGAGCCAAAGACTCCTCGTCCGACGCTGAGTATCCTTCGTTGGGTAATTCTAGGGTGCCAAGAATAACATCCTGGTTTCGCGAGAGCAGCTTGTCCAGTCTAGCTGCCTCTGCTCATTTCTCGATGTCTGTGCAAAAGTTGGTCCAGCTTTCTTGCTTCGCCTTACGTATTGCACACCTGTATTTATCCCTCATCGTCGTAAATGAGGCCCATAGTTCATCCGTTTTGCCAGTACTGACACGTCTAAACCTCTCTCTGGTTTCCCTGCGAAGCTCTTCGAGTTTTCCGTTCCACCAGTGTGTCTTCCCATCCTTTCGGACTCTTGTGGGTCGACAATTACTTTCATAAGTACATTTGATGGCCTCCGTAAAAAGCTTGGCTGTCATCTCTAGGGTGTCCACGTCTCTAATTGACCATGGCACCTCCGAGAGTGCACTCTATAGTTCCATGGAAAACTGGTCCCAGTCCGTTCTTCTTGGATTTCTAGCCCCCTTAGGGCCCGCGGGTACGAAGGATTCCAAATCGAACTCTATCTATGCGTGATCTAAGAGAGTGGGTTCGTCTGAGACTCTCCACCTCTTGACATTGTCTCTACAACTAGCAATACAGAGAGAGTGACGTCAATGACTTCCTCCCTGACCGATTTACGAAACGTCGGGTTACTCCTCGTATTAAGAATATCTAAATCAGTAGTGATTAGGTATTCTAATCGATCATTATCTCTTGATTTGATGTCCGTGCTGCCCCACAAGATATGGTGGAAATTAGCATCGCACCCCAGCAGAAGAGGAAGACCCCTTACCTTGCAGTAATCCAGCAGTGTACGTATCTCCACTAGTGGGTTGGTATCGCCGTCATATGGAAAGTAGGCCGGTGCCATGACTACACTGGTAAAAATGTTTGCAATTTTAATATAGATTTACTATACATTTGTATAGTAAATCTAAAAACTCGGTCTATGAAATATCAATTAAGAGACTGTATAGTAAATTTCATATACATGTATATTGATCAACTTTTAGAAAAGTCAGGTGATTTCACTTTCAATAAATTAAAAATAATTAAGGCAGTAATTCTCAATTCTAAATGATAAAGCATAATATTTTTTTCTAGTTAAACGTAAATCATAGTAGGTTTTAAGTGGAAAAGTTCAATTAAGCGAATTTTTAAGACACCTAACCTAAAAAAATCGGTACTCACGTTAAAATTTTGACATTTACTGTGAATTTTGAAGAAAATTCAACCCGTACGTTGCACTCTGATTATTGATAAGAATTTAATCGATGAATGTTAGTTTATTACTTTAGTTTTAAATATTTGACCAGATTTGGGTGCATCAAAGAACTTTCAACTTTCACGCACTGTGTTTTACTATACATGTATATTAATTCTACAAGATGATGGTATATTAAATTTACAACACGTATATGCATATTGCTTCCAATACATTTATAGTAAAATCGCTATAGAAATTTCTAACAGTGTAGTTTCCCTATCCCTTTAAGATATGTGGCTATCACCATCAGATCTCTCGAACATAGCTCTAGTAGTGGGACAACGTTGACTCCCATCGCCAGTATGCAGACCTTTGGTTTGGCCGCCTTGGGGTCCCTGTAACAAAAACCAGCACCCCCTAATCCGCTTATGGTATCTTGAACTAACCAAGGTTCCTGGATTAGCGAGATACCTGTGCGCCTCGCAGCCATGTCCCTCTGCAGAACCGCAGAGGCGTCTTTGCCTGGATACAAGTTAATGTGGGTAATGGTTAGGCCAGGAGCAGTCATTTTAGGTCTGCTCTCGGTCTTCTTGGCTCCCGACAGGCTCCTCCTGTCCATGGCCGGCAACTCTAAAGTTGAACTGCCCAATGTGGTAGAAGAGCCTGTTGTTGAGGACCGCAAAATCCCTTCTCTAGGACTCAGGAATTTGCACAACCAGAAACTGCTTGGTACCTCCTCCTGTGTCTTCTTCTTGAGGTCGGTCGTGCCTGACGATTCGCCATGAAACTGTCCTTAGTGAAGGGCTGAATCCCTCTAACCGCCGAAGGACCACTGACAAGTCTTCCAGCTAACCTGGAAACCACGCCGTAGCCTTCACCATCCTTCGGAGCAATTCAAACCCATCTACTTTAAGTCTGCGCTTCCAGGGCCTTGTCTCGGCCACCGTATTTTGTAACCAAGCTTGACCCGCTGGGTTGCCTGCGACAAATATGAAGACCCCTCCCCTACAGAAGGAGGTCTCGAATTTTGGCCATTGATCCGGGGACACTCTTTCGAGCGCCCTCCGGGTGGCCTTCGTGAAGAGCTAAAACTGCTCCACAGTGAGCAGTGACTCTAGATGGCTTGTGTCCGCCACCACCACTGTCAGGGGGTTATTCCTCTGGGCAGCTGTCAGACCAGCCTCCAAAAACTTCCTGTTCGCGGGCTGCTGGGCTGTCTTCTGCCTTTTCCAGGGCTTAACCCCACCCCCCGGTAAGGTGTCCTCTGATTCCTTCCCACTCTTCTGAGCCTCGATGCTGGTTGTCGGCGTTATGGTTGCCGATGTCCCAGCCCTCGCAGCTGCTCTATTGACCTGCTGCGCTTGCCTCCTCAGTTTCCTCTTCAAGGAACCGATGATGCCTTTGTTCTTTTTGGAGGACTCATTGGTCGCTCTCGTTTCTATAGCCTCATTCAGGAGGGCCGTCAATCCCTCGGCTGCCGGGGGAGCTGGGGGCACAGACGCCACCTGAGTTTGGCTAGTCGGAGAGGCAGATTGGAAGGAAAGGGTTATGTTACACCCGTTAGAGTTAACCCATCTCCCCCTTCGCCACCTCCCTCCTTCTTCCTTCGATTTTTGTTTTGTTTTTGCGTGTTCCGTCTTGATTCTACTAGCAGCTAGAAGAATAAAAGGTCTGCCCCTGCAGAGCCCCGCATGTAGGGGTAAGACTAAATACTCGGAGAGGTCTTAGGTGCCAAAGTGTCACAGGCACGATCGCTCTACACCCATTGCTTAGGGGGGTGGCTACATTGAGTGAGGCACTCAACAAATACCCGATCGTAGGCCGCCATATCAACTGAGGGCCGGTTTTTGCTCGCTGTGCGGGTTGTAGGTCATTCCCGTCCCGATTCCAAAACTGGATATCAGTCCGGGAGGGACTTCGACCCAGGAATCCAGAAGGCCCGTGTTAGCTACCCAGTAAAAGGAAAGTATTGATTTGTGACAATGACGCATTAGACCTATGTGTCAATATGTGTAATTTCGTGAAGAGGATATTTCAATTTTGAATCTTTCTATACCTAAAAATACGTTGCAGAAGTCTAAAGTCAGCCAATACACTTCAATGCGTCAGCTCGCAAACGCTTCAACATTGGTCAATGTAGCGAATTTCAGAAAGTTTTGATTTATACAATTTAATCAGTAACAGAAAAATCAACGTGCGGGGCATATAGAATTTATTGTAAATGTTTAGTAATTTGTCTCGTAGCTGAGTGGCGGGTACTCTGGACTAATACACGAGGGATCGATGTTTCAAGTTTTGACGTATGCACTTTTTATTATTATTTTTTCTAATTGACCTTGACCACGCATTCATATAAATTCACACGCATTCAATTCGCGCTGTCTCAATTCATCTAAATGTGTCTCAATGAGTTTGAACGAATCAGAAAACGGGATTCACGCGCATTACAAAATCATACCATACTACAATCATACATACTAGGAGAGCCCGTTTATAGGTCGGGTAATAGTATGGTATGTATGATTTTTGTGTACCAAATCATAGAAAAGATTGAAAAATCCCACTAATTTCCAAATTTTATATAGTATTCTTTTACGATCAAACAAAAACTTTTCTATACGCGAAATTCGATCGTAATTATATGTAGCGCTGTAGTAGTCTCCTTGTTATGGGTAAACTTCATAACGTTTAGAAATTAAATTTCAAAATATTTCCGCGGTAGTGTATCGATGCGTTACCACAGACAGTTATATCCTTAATTGTGTTTAAAGCATAATAGCCATAAAATAAAGGGTCATTGCCGAGGCCACGGAGTCACAGGGGGCACAGGGGACAATGCCCCTTCCCCAGAAATCGACCAGGGACGAATGAAGTAAATTTTTCCAAAAATCTACCTGATATCTTTGTGAAATAATGGAATTCTTTGTGAAACATATCTGAAATCTTGGCGAAATATTTGAAATTTTTGTAAAATCTTTGAAATGTTTAGGAAATCATTTAAGTCTTTGTTAAGGAGGTAGACAGGTTCAAACTACCTTTTTTAGATAATTTTTTTTCAATCATTTTTATTTGACATTTAAAATTTTTTAATGTGTTGTAGGACATGGTTTTGACTACCAAAAAACAGATATTGTAATTTTTTATCAACATCCGGCCGAAATATGGGTGACCGGAAGACGCTATATTTTAAAAAGCGGTCGCCATGATTTCTCAATTTTGGATCATCTGAAACAAAAAAACCAAATTGATTCTTAAAGAGGACATAAGTGGCTATAGTGTAAACCTCGTCTATGATTTTCCATTCAAATTTATTAACAGTTTGACACATGATTTAATGTTGAAAAAAGTGGAAAACGACAAAAAATAATAAAAACTTTCACCATTTGTTTATTTATCAATATTTTTTTATAATTGAGGTTCATGCGATAGGCACTTATGTACTCTTTAAGAATCAATTTGGTTTTTGTGTTTCAGATGATTAAAAATTGATGAATCATGGCGACCGTTTTTCAACCTGGCGTCTTCCGGTCACCCATATTTCGGCCGGATATTGATGAAAAATTACAATATTTATTTTGTTCGTAGTCAAAAACATGTCCTGCAACATATTAAAAAATTTGAAATGTCAAATAAAAATAATTGCAAAAAAAAAAATCTAAGAAAAGGTCATTTGAACCTGACTACCCCCTTAAATCTTTTATATCTATCCGAAATCTTTGCGAAACATTTATAATCTTTGTGAAATCTTTGAGAAATCATTGATATCTTTGTGCAATCTTTGAAATCTATCTAAAATCTGTACGAAATGCATTTTCCACGCAAGTGTCTCAGAATTTTGTTGACACGCAGGGACGCTTTTCAGGCTATTAACCAGTGAAACCTCGGCACCTCCAAGAGTGTCGATGATCAGGACGATTAGCTTAACAGAATATTCCGGATGAAACCGTAGCAAATCCCTTATAAGGCCTTTATACCTCTCTTTCTTTTCATTCTTCTTGGCTATGATGTTTTTGTCAGCTGGTGCCGAAAATTCGATAACGAACATGGTTCGTTTCTCGAAGTCAAGAAGAACTACGTCAGGCCTGAAGTGCGCAACAGAAACACTTGTGGAGAATATGAAGTTCCAGTATATGCGGCACTTCTCATTTTCGACAACTGACTGTTTCCCTAGGAGCGTTTAGCGGAGCGGTATTTGGGCTGATGCCGTAAGAGTGACAGAGATGGTAATAAAGCACTCTTAGTGCCGTATTGTGCCTTTGGATGTAGGTCGTTTCCATACGAGTTGGACAACTAGATAGTATGTGTCCTAGATGCTCGGGGTATGCATGACACGCTCTGCAGCTATCATCGGGAACGTGTTGGCTCAAAATGTGGCGACGCTATGATAGAGTGGAAATGACACCGTCTTCACATGCCAAAATGAAGCCCTCCGTGGCCGACTTCAATCCAAGTCATTTAAGGAAAGCAAACGTTAGCTCATGAGACATCAACAGATCCTTTTTTAATCCGGGCTCTCAGGAGTGTGCACTCGAGATGGATAAGATTTGATGCATTTTGCTCACCCATGATATTGAAGTGAAGGCCGAGTATTTCAGCAGCCTCATCCGCGGCTTTGTACAGAAACGCCCCTTTGCCCACTTCTTCGTGTTGCGACTATATGGTCTGTACACAGAATAATCCTGTTGTGAAGATATTCAAGATGCAGTATTCTGCGATCACCTAGACGGCGTCAGATGCAAAGTCGCGGAACAGAAGATTTAAGGTGCATGCTTTTTTTAATGTGCATAACCTTTCGGGACCCGTTATCGAGGGATATGAGCTCGTGCTTCGTCCATGGAACCACTCCAAATAAATAGAGTACTATCGGGACGGCAAGCATGTTCGTAGGAGATACTTTTTTTCTCGCGGACAGTTCGGATGACCGAATCCGTCGGATGAGACGTTTGCATCTGCATCAGAGAGTATCCTTTATAAATGTCACGTCTTGAATTCGGCTCTGTGGCATGCCCAGGTATGAATAGGTCTCTCCAGCGCCAACGTGTCGTATAGCGCTTATGTCGAGGAGCTGAGGGTCTTCCGGGATGCCATTGGGTTTTCCTTTCTTCAAATAAAACTTGGCGCATTTTTCTAACCTGAACTCCATTCCAATCTCTTAAGTGTACTCTTTGACAATGCTTAGAGCTAGATGTAGCTTCTCTTGATTTTTAGAATAGACCTTAACATCATCAATGTAAAATACATGAGTGACCTTATGCTTCCGATTTCAAGGTTTGCCGCAAAGGTACCCTTCGGAATTCCGAAGTGCGACAAATAATGGCAATAATGTGAGGCAAAAGGGGAGAGGGTTCATGGTATTGCCTTCAAACACACCTCTCTGAAAGGTGACACTGTTAGTGATCACAGGATGTTTTCCAGATGAACTTTCCAACAGACAGACAGACATCCTGCTACGCCTTTCTTTGAGCCGCGTTGTTCGTAGATCTCTCGCCACACAGGTCCAATTGTCCGAACAATGCTATCAATTAGGATAGCTGTAAAGATCTTACACAGTGTGTTCAGATAAAATATTGGCCTACAATTCTTAGGGTCAGCTAAGTTGCCGTCTTCGGCAGGAGCACTGTGCGCCCTTCCACCAACCACTCCGGAATAGGCTCTTCCGACTTTAGATATGAGGTGAAAATGCGGGCAAGATGCTGGTGGGTTAAAGGAAGCTTCTTTCACCAGAAGATCTTGATACCATCTAGTCCCGGAGCAGAATAGTTTTTTATGCCTATTAATACTTTTTTCACCTCCTCGGTAGTGATAGGTGGGCATTCCTCCTCAGGTGTTATGAGGGCACTGCACAGCTCCTTGAAGCTATTTATATTCTTTGAGTGTTCTTTCAGTGGATGCTGGACTTCGTAGACTTCTCACTAAAATGCCTCGACCTCCTCTGGTGTGGGCGGCTGGACGACCGTAATTGGAAAGTCTTGGAAGAGTCGAGATGGGTGAGACAAATCTGTTGATTTTCTGTAACCCACCACTCTCTCCACTATAGACTTCTCCTAGCGTTAGATAGTACTCATATTCCGTCAACAATATGCTGCCTGAATGCGGGACGCGTACTGCCTTGCCCAGCCTATCTTCGTGCTGAGTTGACGCATTCGTCTTTTAGTCTTATGATCAACCGTTCGTTTTATTTTACGGTTTGCATTTGCCAAAGCCATCGCTGCATTATACACACTATAATTGATAGTCCAGAGGTCGGATTCTTCGGAAAAATCTCCACGAAGCTCATCATCCAGTTCAGACAGATCTTTGGGCTTGAGATAAACCTTAATATTGATGTTTCTTCGGGACCTGAAGCATCGCTCTTTCTCTACTGGATGCCTGCTCGCGGTTGGTCTCAGTGTCACCTCTCTTTCTTTGTTGCCGGCTTGTTCTGGCTGCGGTTAAATAGGCGCCCCGCTTGTATAAGAAAAAAATTGTAAACAAATGCGACAACCGCATAACATCTGAGGACGAATGTCCATCAGTCAATGCTGAAGAGGTAAAACAAGCACTTAGGGGCACGAAGAGCTCTACTGCTGCAGGACCACATGGTATAAAGGACTTTTGGTGGGAGAAGTTTATTTCTACACACCAGGATTTGACCCGCATATTCACCACATATTTAAAGTCGAAAACGCCCATTCCGCAGTGGCTGGTGTTAGGACGCACTATGCTGCTACAGAAAAAAGGCAACTTGTCCAATCCAGAGAATTACAGGCCAATAATTTGTTTGAACACGCTGTATAAGATCTTTACAGCTGTCCTAAACAACAGGATTGTTCAAAAAATTGAGCCCGTGTGGAGAGAAAAGTACGAACAATGAGGTTCGAAAAAAGGTCTAGCAAGCTGCCACGAGAACCTGCTAATTGACAGGTGCGTCTGCCAAGACGCAGCAGCCCTTCAACACGTCCTGCCAATGACCTGGATTGACTATCGGAAAGCTTTCGATTCAAACTCTTGTAGACTTATCATCTGTCTGTTGGAAAGCTCGATGGTTCATCAACACATAGTGAGATGCATAGACAGATTAATGCCCCTTTGGAAAACTAGATTTACTCTCTTATCTGGAAATCATCGTGTGACAACGAACAACGTCACCTTCCAGAGCTACCTCAAAGCCGCATTCAGGACATAACATCAGTGAAGGAGTCTCTCCGAAGCACATACAAGCATCATCTTCGACAGAGTTGGTGTTCAAATTTGTCAGCGATGATCAGGGTATCTGCGACTAACATGCTTGCCGTCCCGGTTCTACTCTACACGTTTGGGATAGTTTAAGAGACGAAAAACGAGCTTACGGCCCTTGATATCACCACACGTAAGATCATGCATATGCAAAGATCCTCTCCTAAAAATGGTCAAGAAACACGAGATGATCGGCAAAGAAATCTCCTAAAAATCCTCTCCTAATAATAAAAATAATAAAAAATAAATAATAAAAAATAACCATTCGATTTCGGTTTCGATTCCTTTGGAATAGACCTGAAGGGCCTATAACAAAGCCACCGAACGCGTCCTCGGGTTGCCGAAAGAGGGTCCCTGTACCAAGGCAGCCTTATTCTTGCATTCCGGGCTCTACAAGGATGGACGAACCCTTTTCCTAACTGCTCGTGGGAACAACAATGATAACACGAAACATAGTTGTAGTAAGTGCGGTTCAAAACAATCGACCGCGCAGGGCTCCCGACAATGGATCGGACAACAATGCCGACTATCCTAGAGTTGGGGGAGCCAATCAAGACGAGGTCAATGTGATTGACCGGCAGAATCTTGTTACTTTTAAGTAGACGGATCGACTCAGGGAAGACCTGCTGGAGTGCTATGATACCAGTATGGAGGTTATATAAGCGGAGCGCCTACTCAACCGCAGCCAGAAGAAACCGGCAACAGAGAAAGAGAGGCGACACTGGGACCAACCGCGAGCAGGCATCCAATAGAGGAAGAGCGACGCTTTAGGACCTGGAGAAACTTCAACATTCAGGTTTCTCTTAAGCCCAAAGATCTGGCTGAACTGGATGACGAGCTTCGTGGAGATTTTTCCGAAGAACCCGACCTTTGGACTATGAATGGTAGTGTGTATAATGCAGCGAGAGCTTTGGCAGATGCAAACCGTAAAACAAAACCAATGATTGATCATAAGACCAAAAGACGAATGCATCAACTCAGCATAAAGATAGGCAGGGCAAGACAGTACGCATACCGCATTCAGTGTGTGATTGGCTAAGTAATATCTGGCATCAACAGTTTTTGTCTGACCAATCTCAACTCTTCCAGGACCCTCCAGTTACTGTCGTCTACGCGCGCACACCAGAGGAGGTCGAGGCATATCGGAGAGAAGTCTAAGAAGTCCAGAATCCACTGAAAGAACACTCAAAGAATATAAATAGCTTCAACGAGCTGTGCAGTGCCCTCATAACACCTGAGTAGGAATGCCCACCTATCACTACCGAGGAGGTTAAAAACGTAATAATTGGTATGAAGAACTATTCCACTCCGGGACCAGATGATATATAGACCTTTCGGTGGAAGAAGTTTCCTTCAACCCACCAGCATCCTGCCCGCATTTTCACCTCATTCTTAAAGTCGGAAGAGCCTATTCCGGACTGGTTGGTAGAAGGGCGCACAGTGCTCCTGCCGAAGATGGGCAACTTATCTGACCCTAAAAATTACAGGCCAATAACTTGTCTGAACAGACTTTATAAGATCTTCACAGCTATCCTAAATGATAAAATTGTTCGGACAATTGGACCTGTGTGGCGCGAGATATACGAACAACGTGGCTCAAAGAAAGGCGTAAGAGGATGTCGGGAGAACCTGCTCATCGATAGACGTGTCTGTAAAGACGCAGCAATCTATCAGCGTTACCTATCGATGGCCTGGATTGATTACCGGAAAGCTTTTGATTCAACCTCCCATAGACTTATCATCTGTCTGTTGGAAAGCTTAAAGGTTCATCCACACATCGTGAGGTGCATAGAGGGATTAATGCAACTTTGGGAAACCAGATTTACCATCTCATCTGGAAAACATCGTGTGATCACTAACAGTGTCACCTTTCAAAGAGGTGTGTTTCAGGGCGACACCATGATCCCTCCTCTTTTGCCTCACATTATTGCCACTTTCTCTCGCACTTCGCCATTCCAAAGAGTACCTCTGCTGCAAACCGGGAAATCGAAAGCATAAAGTTACTCATGTATTTTATATGGATGATCTTAAGATCTATGCTAAAAATCAAGAGAAACTACATCTAGCTCTAGACATTGTCAAAGTGTACACTCAAGAAATTGGAACGGAGTTCGGTTCAGAAAAATGCGCCAAGGTTTATTTGAAGATAGGAAAACTGAATGGCATCCCGAAAGACCCTGCGCTCGTCGACAGAACCGCTATACGACACATTAGCGCAGGAGAGACCTATACATACCTGGGCATGCCACAGAGCCGCATTCAGGACGTAACATCTATAAAGGATAATCTCCGATGCAGATACAAACGTCTCATTCGACGGATTTGGTCTTCCAAACTGTCGGCGAGGAACAAAGTATCTGCGATGAACATGATTGCCGTTCCGGTAGTACTCTATTCATTTGGAGTGGTTCCATGGATGAAGGACGAGCTCAGATTACTCGATATCGGGTCCCGAAAGGTTATGCACATGAACAAAAGCATGCACCTTAAATCTTCTGTTCCGCGACTTTACATCTCACGGCGTCAAGGTGCTCCCGGAATACTAAATCTTGAATGTCTTCACGACAGGATTATTCTGGTTACAGCACATATAGTCGCAAATGGAGAAGACCCTCTTCTTAAAATGCTGAAGAAACACGAAGAAGTGGGTATAGGCGCGTTTCTCTACAAAGCAGCAGAGGAGGCTGCTGAAACACTCGGCCTTGACTTCAATAACAGAAATGAGGAAAGTTTATCAAATCTTATCCATCTCGAGTACTCACTCCTGAAGGCCCGGATTAGGAAAGTACAGGAGAAAAACTTCCGCGAACAGCTCCTGTTCTGTCGATGTCGTATGAGCTAGCGTTTGCTTTCCTTAAATCATCGGATTGAAGTCGGGCACGGAGGGTTTCATTTTAGCATGTCAAGAGGGTGTCATTTTCACTCTAGCACAGCGTCGCCACATTTTGAGCCAAGACATTCCACATGATAGCTGCAGAGCGTGTCATGTACACCCCGAGCATCTAGGACACATACTATCTGGTTGTCTAACTCATGCGGGAACGACCTACATCCAAAGGCACAATGCGGCACTAAGAGTGCGTTATTACCATATCTGTCACTCTTACGGCATCAGCCCAAATTCCGCTCCGCTAAACGCTCCTAGGAAAATAGAGTCAATAGTCCAGAATGAGAAGT